>JAMKCH010057144.1:0-19240 GCA_023653785.1 Ophioderma brevispina | reverse complement strand
TTCATGAATATGCCCGGGACACCTCTTACCAGCGTAAAAGACTGTTGTAAGAACTATTAATCCGATTATGAGTGTACATATTGACGCTGCTGTAAGAGATGAATATAAGAACCGTATTTTTGCAGGCTTACTCGTACTGTGGGGAGTCTGTGCGGTAGTACAAGTCTGAGAAAACAAGAGCAAGGAGATGGCTGAATCACAGCATTGAGCTTGTAGATGAACTTGAGATCTGAAAGGAATCAGAGCTGCAGCTCATTAGGGCGAATAATACCAAACGGCAGGTAAAATACACCGTGAAGATATTGAGGAATTATAATTTGACACTAATGACGCCATCTGCAGGCAGTGTAAAAGTTGACTGAATTCGGAGCTGCAAGGTAAACTGTACGCATCTTGCGACAAAAAAATGGCAAGAGTCGGCGATCTGTTTTGGACTCAAACATTACTTCCTCAAAACACGAGAAAGGTTGATTGCTATTCTTCGCAAGTTTTGAACTCTAAGTTACACCAAATTGTTAAACCATGCATGCATGCACGCCGGACAGGGCATGGCCTACACATGATATGCCTGTGTAGACATCATGGATTAGTCTTAGAATGTCTTTAACATAAAGATGACAAAAATCTATATATCGGTATATAAAACAAATATTGACTTGCTTTTTATTCGGAGCAGGTTGAAAACTAAGGGCCCTCGGTGATCTCGAAAAACCAACTATGGTTTCGAGATCATCTTGGGGCCTATGTTTTCAACCATGCCCACCTCATAGCATCACTATTGGAAATACTATATCATTGTATTTGCAAACCCCAATGTGTACGTGTAACGGATCCAATAAGGGAGGTATTGCCTGTGTCCACGTGGGATGAATAAAGCAATTAGGCGCCATCACGCATTTTGCGGTACAAGAAAAAGTAAAGGTCATGGCCGATCACTATTAGCCTTGTCCCCAGGGACACCAATTTTACCGGAAGTGGTCAAAAGTGGTATCAGTAGAAAATACTATTTTTCGCATTTATCCCGTGATATAGGGCTAAAGGATGTTGTGTTTGGATGTTATGAGCAAAGGTGTGCCCTTTTTGTCAACAATATTAATTTTCACAGTACCCTATGGGGATTGCTAAATTACGTTTTTAGCTCTCACATCCACACGGGGTGAAATATCGCGCGAAACTTTACAGATGGGGTTTTTGGGGTTGAAGGCCATCCTATCAAGATGAAAAACGTATAGAGTTAAATCGGGCCATCCCCCTTTAATGCCATTGGTATTTTTTGATAATAGATTAGGTCGTCTTTAGCTTAAAAAAAACAGAATATGGTCGGGGCCCGATATATGCAACTTGTCGCTCTGGCTATGTAAAAGAGATCCTGCCGGGGAGTGATTTGTAGCAAATTTTATTCATGTATCGCGTCGGCGGAATAAATTGATTAACACTATTTTCTAACGCCCAGGCTGCCTGCCATATGGCCCGCCGCAATATTAACTCTGCCTACATCAGGCCACATATTAACACAAGTTCGCTTCTCCTTGTGTATGAGGCAGCAGCCTAAATGTGTGAATTTGGTGGAGCCAGATCAATGTTGATTGGTTGGGGTTGGAGATCTATATCCACCGGAATGTGATCTGCAGTTATGTGATGGAAGAGCCACCCCATTGGCCCGCTGCATATTGCTGTTGAAAAACGACCGACTCCTGTGCGAATCCCGTTCAAGGTGACTCATTCCTTGCGTGAAGATTGCTACCAGGTGGATCCGCCATGGTGTGATAAGTGAATTGGTCTGGTCCTGGGGTGGTTCTAGCCAGGCGTGTTAAATGTCTGTGAGATGTTGAATTGGGAGCTGGAGAATTTAGCGGTTGTCGACAGAAAGGTCTGCCGAGCTGGTGTGATTCTTTTGGACGGTATTATGCATCAGGTGCGTGGCCGCAGAGCATTGGTTCATCAGTTTTTTTGTGTGTGATGTTCTCTCCGACGCACAGCAGGTGCAATGCCTGTAAACACTGGTAGAAATTCAGATGGAGTAGGACGAAGGCAGCGGAATGAGTTTCATGGTATTGTTGAGTACTGTGTCCACTTTTTTTGTATGAGAGCTATTGCCCCATTTTTAACATTACTGTATAATGACAACATCAAACTTTGTACTTTTCAGCTGAATAAAAACTCTCTGGTTACGAATTTGAAAAATGTATGTTCATTGCTCAAATCAGTGTTATCATTAAAAAACTGAAATTATAAAATGGGGTCGATTTTTAGTTACAACGGTACTTACCAAAACAGATGACAGCTGCTTGTTGATCGTATAGACAACTTTGAACTTCCACTTCATATGAACAATCCTGTAATGTGTTATCAACTAAAAATTACGTTAATTGTATTATTATTACTTTTATGATACCAGCACACAGAGAGTGAATAACATACATTAAATGCATATAAAACGTCACCCAAAAGCTCCAATACAGCCCAGGCTGCAAAAAGACCACATTGTTTTATTGTTATGTTGTTGAGTTGTTTCGTTGTTGCTGTTTCTCTGTGTGTTGTTATTTTGTCTCGTTGTCTGTTTCTGTTGTTTTGTTTTTGTTGGGTTGCACATGTGTTGCTTTCGGCGTACATTTATTTTAAACTCACAATTTTCAACGAATATCATTTCCATGAAAGGTGACCGACGATGAAAGACCATATTAAGAGCAAAGTCACTATACGCTACACCCTCCACCTGCAAATCCAGTGCTTACAGGGACAGCAGGAGCTTTGTTGTTCCATTCGTCATCGGAAGAAAAGTTGTGTCGTGACGATGGGAATCCAGATGTCATCATAGAGTACTTCCACTCTGCCAATATTTTTCGAAAGGAACGTAAGTTGAACATCGGGTTATTTCTGAAAAATAGTATGTCAGCTATAAGAATATTGTTCAAGCACTATTAGACTATTATATTAGACCGTAGGGGTAGACCAGATAAACCAACTGTATAACACATTTGTTCATTGACATGAAGCACAAAACCTGTCCTCCCTTCACAAATAAAATAAGCAATATGTAAGTGTTAATATATGTAAAAATGTTACCAGCAGTGTCTACCAGTTTAGATATATGTGATTGGTAAATTTTTATGTTAGGCAATCCAGTAAGTACTCACAATGTTAAGCTTTCGTTATAGTGGATGATGGACTTGATCACAACTGATTGGGTTCACTGCTTTTCCCGCGGAATTTGACAGTACTCTCATTCTCGGGTGCGATGCTAGAACGTATCCCGATGCTTCTCTCGATCTTCCCTTGTGAATTTATGAATCTCTGTCCAAGTTTACGTATAAGGGGCAACAAAACCATGACCGTGACGTTGGCAGTATCCATAGATATGTATATGATTCATTGCTTAGTAAATCGCACTTCAATCTGAGTCGGGGAAGTGATAACGCATGAAATCTTTTCACTGCGTGGCAATATAACAGATGGAAAGGAAGTTAAGTGTTTTCTCCTCCGCATACTTAGCCGATTCTTGAAAATCTTTAGCTGATATTATTTGGTGAAGTCTACGCGGGTTAAAAAATAAAATCCTGTGGTGCACCGAGTATTGAGGAAACGAAATAAAGAACTAGTGGACATTTTTGTTCAGGACAAAGAAGATGGTTATTGGATTTTGGTATTTTAATAAATACCACACAAAGATAGGCATGCCCCACCGCTTTTACAAAACAAAAACAACTAAAATAATAATAGTCTATAGTGCTAAGAATTAAAGAAAAAATAATGGTTGAACCTTTATATAATTGCAACAGGAACAATTTAGTGTTGTGCTACTGGGTGTATTAAGACTGGACCATCTAATGCTTACATACTAAAATGACAAAATGCAGAGGAAATATAATTTTTATTATAGGATATGAACAGAAAAAAACCAATTTGAGACTAGTTCCGTCAAAATCGGAGCACTCAAAAATACCCTTAGGATGCCCTGAACAGGAAGAGCCTGTATATGAAACAAGGACCGTATAGATATGGCAAACTATACCTTTTTAATCCCTGGACCAGATGAATAGGTAGGTGTAGGCTTCAAAACAATTAGACCTTGTTTTAACTTTTGACCCTGTACAAAACATTCCCCTTTTTTAACTTGTTCCCCACTCTTGATTTTACTCTAATCTTTGAAACATTATTCTGGGAAATTTCGAGGTATGACCACACAAAAATTGTTTTTCTTGCATTGTAGGTCAAATCACTTTCTTGCACTATAAGCCAGTTCTGGTTCGATCGAGCCTTAAACTTCGGTTTATTGTACCCACCTAGTGATTAATTTCTAAATATAACCTTGAACGGGGTGTCCCCTGACGAATTTAGGTATGTTTCCGCCTGAAAAGGTGCACATTAGCGCGTATGGGCTATTCAAAATGGTCGCCATTCGTTTTATGATAAACGGCCATTGTCCACTTAATTATTGATAGGACTTTATCCGGAACTAAACGACATAAGGTTTACCTTCCTAAAGTGACCTTAAACATTTAATCGTCCAAGATGGCAGGGTTGTTAAATGAACTTAAATTGGCAAAATTGTAAGATATATACATTTGTATTTTGCGCATATGTTCTTAAATCAAGAGGCGGTGGTTATACCAATCAAGGGAAACCAAAATCAAGATGATAAACACCCCTGCCCATCTTTCACATTAAAAGGAACCATAAGGAAACGTTGAAACATGTGCCCGCAATTTCTCTTTATACTTCTGGGGACAATTGCCGGACCAGTTCAACACGAATTGATGCTGGGAAGGAAGATGCACTCGGCGTTATCGGGAGATAGGAGTCAGTGGGAAGATCTGACACAAGAGAAGGACAGAATCCGGCACCGGTGTGTCCCATCAGAGGTGCCCTAGATACCATAGCAACATGTGCGGAATAAACGGACCTGTAGACAGAGGCCATTTTATTCAATGGATAAAAAGAGTTCATATAATTTAATTTACCATCCAATATCTGAAGGTTATGTAGTGTAGTGGAATAGGTTAGGCTTGTATCCTTAAGGCCCTGTTTCGAATATGAGTAAGGTACTTGCATAAAAAAAATACTCATGATTAAATTAATCATGTGTGTCTTCCGTGTTAAATGACCTGGGTTGGGATTCCTTGCAACAACGCCGCGAAGCATCGCGTCTCATCCTGATGAAGCAGATCCTCATGGGTGAATCAGCCATACCCAAGTCCACTGTTAAACCAGCCCCTACTAGATCAAGGCGTCATGGTCACAGTCTTCAGATTGCGCAGCCATTCTGCCGAACTGATGCCCACAAGTACTCTTTTGTTCCCAGAACTTGTAAGGATTGGAATAGTTTACCAGATAGCATCATCTCATTCAATTCAATGAACTCATTTAAAAAACAGTTAACTAACTTTATAGTGTGGGTTGGTGTGTATTCCCGTGGATTTCATGCTTAAAATTGATTTTGTTGCTGTTTGGGTTCAAAGAGGACCTAAACTGTCAGAAATGATGGGTGCAAATTGTTGGACTGATGCCCTTCTTCAAGGGGGGGAAATGTTAGTACAGGGAAAAAATTAAAATCGAGTCAAATTTGTTTTAATGTCACTAACACGTTGTTCCTCATAGGGTTACAAAGAATATAGATTTGCCTAGGTTTCCAACCTTTAGTTAAAGCGGTTATAGCCCGTAAGGTTCAAGGTCAACTGGGGGTAAAAATGCGCCGATGTTGTTGAAATGGTGTCAATGATTCCTTGTGTCAGACTGAAACAGGAAAATGCATTTTAATGATTTTTTTGATATCACCATTGGAAACATCCAGGGAAAAGTTCTGGTGACCCCCATAGACCATGTAGACATTTTGCTATGTAATAGCCAACCAAATGTCACACACTGTAAATATACATTTTTGGATCTGTGAAGCACAATACAAACAACATATCACCCATTCAACAAAATATGAGCATTGTGTAAATTTTCCCCCAGGATGAACATTGAACCATTATGGGGCTATAGCGCGTTAAACCTAAAGGTCGGAACCTAGGAAAATTATATACTTTTCTAATCCTATAAAGAGACGAACATTAAAACACATTGACTCGATTTTTTGAAACTTTTCCCTGCAATGGTATCCGGGTTTTGTTGAAAAAAGGTAAAAAATCCAAAAATTTGCACCCAATCATTTTCTGACTGTCTGGTCCCTATTGAATGAAACACAGCAAGAAAATCAACTTTAGCACCAAAATCCTACGGGAACTGGTTCATTGGACATACCAACCCACACTATTATTAGAAACCGCGACAATTTAGCAGCAATTAAAGTGGAATCGTCTTCTCCGTGGCTTTTACATGGATTTGTTCTGAGTCCGTCGCCACGTTAACAATCCAGATCCAGATCCAGAATAAAACTGGGTAATTTACATTACAGAAATTTTGAATATGTATATTGCCATATGAGACAATTGTATTGCTCTTTCAAAATCTTATGTTTCTTCATGTTTTCCCTCCTTTATGTCTTTTTATATCGAAATCGGGTGCCTAAAATATGTTTTACAATGCCACATGGTTACGTACAAAACTTTGTATGCGATGCCATGCTACAACGTTAAAATTTAAGATCCGCAATAACGTTTTAATTATTAACATTGTTTAAACAAATCAAAACCAAACAATGACGTTAAGCTGTGGTTTGACGTCGTTATTTTACGTTACCTACACAATGCAGTAGTTTCGTATTTCGCACGTTTGTGTTCATGAGTATCGATGAAGAAATATTAAAATAGGCAGTGCCCCAAAAATGCACACCGAGGGTAAGTATAGGAACTGCTTTTAAATCAATGGAACACGCTAAAATTTGTAATTTTTGGCCCGCGCCACCAGTGGAAAAAAAATGTTTGACTGCTTGCGCTTATGTTATTGTATTAGGAGTTGAAAATAATAATTAGCATAAAATTGCTGGGGAAACATTAAATATTAGAGGGCGCTCCTATCAAAAAAAACAGGTTATGCATTTTCCACGTGTATTCAGTCTTTCAGTTCTTAGAGTCGCGATATAAACACTTGTGTGAAAGAAATAGTGGAATAAGTAAATTTACCTGAGCATATACACCAGCATCTTTAGTGTGATCACAGTAGTTTAATACAAATTCTCATCAGCATCATGGCGTCCGCAATTAAGTATGTTATCCTCATCTCCCTCACAAATTGCGCCGAGTATCCAGATTGGGCATCGCCGCACAAAGGAAGCGGCACAATGCCAACAGAGGAAATCGACACCGGGAACGATACTCAAGTCCGTTGTGACACACAACTCTTGCTTCATTGCTACTCCCTCCGTAGTACAAATAGTACCCCATACACCTTTGTAAAACACTTCAACTCTCCCTTTGTAGGTGGCAATATCCGTCTGCTAAACGTATATCGCCCTCTGTATTTGAACAAAGCAATAGTTCAGTTAATCGCATTTGATTTTTGTGTTGTAATTTTAACACAAAAGTTGCCCAGAAGAAGTTTATTTTCAATCTAAGTACTTTAGGGAGATATGGATAAAAACAATTACTACAATACTGTTAAATGTAAATACAATATCTGGTGCAAACATCTCGGAAGGATGCTTTTATTTCAAGGTGGTATCTTGCTGCAGGAAAAAGGCGTTTAATTAGGGTATTTTTTAGATATCAGGCACGATATGTGATATTTAACGAATCACAGTTTGACTTCTTTAAGCTTTTCACATGCAAAGTGAAATAAAAACACTGAATTTTTTCCGATTTTATTCTGATTCATAGTGATATTTCCACCTGGCGGAAGATTATAAACGTTTTCTGAATCTAGGAATCTTCCAGCAATGTGAAAACAGCACGAAAATCAACTTTACACCAAAATCCTACGGGAACTGTTTCATTGACATAACCAACCCCCACTATTATTAGGCAACGCGGAACAATTTAGCAGCAATTAAAGTGGCCTTCCGTCTTCTCTTCTCCCCCGTGGCTTTTACATGGATTGTTCCTGAGTCCGTCGCCACGTACCAATCCAGATCCGATCCAGCATAAACTGGTTACATTACATTACATGACATTTTGATATGTATATTGCCATATAGAACAAATTGTACTCTTTCAAATCTTTATGTTTCTTCATGTTTTTCCCTCCTTTCTTATTGTCCATTTTTTATATCGAAATCGGGTGCCTAAAATATGTTTTTTGACATCCACATGGTTACTAACCACATTTGGATGATGTAATAGCGACAACGTTAAAATTATAAGACGCAATAACGTTTTAATTATTACATATTGTTTAAACAAAATCAAACCACCCAATGACGTTTAAGCTGTTGTTTCGCGTCGTTATTTTCGTTCCCCCCCTACCTATGCAGAGTTTCGTCTTTCGCACGTTTGTGTTCATGAGTATCGATGAAGAATATTAAAATAGGCATGCCCCCCAAAAATGCACACGAGGGTAGTATAGGGAACTTCCTGTCTTTTAAATCAATGACAACGCTAAAATTTTGTAATTTCTTGGCCGCGCCCACGTTGGAAAAAATGTTTTGACTCTTCCGATCTTGTATTGTATTTAGGAAGTCTGAAAATAATAATCTACATAATAACATGTGCTGGGGGAACATTAAATATTAGAGGCGCTCCTATCAAACAGGTTTTATGCATCTTTACCCGTGTCCTTCATCCTTTCAGTTCTTCATGTCGCGATATAAACTTGGTGAAATAGTGGAATAAGTAAATTTACCTGATCATATTACACCAGCATCTTTTTATGTGATCACAGTACGTTTAATACAATTCTTCTCAGCATCATGCGTCCGCAAAAAGTATTTATTATATCCTCATCTCCTCACAAATTGCGCGATATCCCGATTGGCATCGCCTGCACCAAAGTAAGCGGCACCAATGCCAACAGAAGAACGACCCCCGGGACGATACGCAGGTCCCATTTGTCGACACACACTCTTGCTTCATTGCTACTACTCTTTACTTACTTCTTCTACTCCATCCGTATTCACAAATAGAACCAGCCATACACCTTGTAAAACACTTCAACTCTCCCTTTGTAGGTGGCTCTCCGTCTGCTAAACGTATAATCGCTCTCCTGTATTTGCAACAAAGCCCTAAGTTTCGTTAACGCATTTGATTTTTTGTTGTTTGTAATGTTAAACAAAAGTGCCCAGAAGAAAGTTTTATTTTCAATCTAAGTCACTTTAGGGAATATGTGATACAAAACAATTTACTTACAATACTGTTAAATGTAAATACAATATCTGGTGCAAACATCTCGGAAGGACTGCTTTTATTTCAAGGGTGGGTATCTTGTGCAGAAGGGCGAATTAGGGTTTATTTTTGTAAATATCAGGCGATATGTGATATTTCACGAATCACAGTTGTTGACTCTTTAAGCTTTCACATGCAACTTAATAAAAAAACACTGAATTTCTTTCCCGATTTATTCTGATTTCATATGATACTTTCCACTGGCGATATAAACGTTTCTGATTCTAGGATCTCCACAATGTGAAACTCCAAAACCTCTCTCGGTGTCATTCTCCTACTTGTCTCCTACACAAAGCCTTTTAAAGTCCTCTTTGTTAGCACAATCATAAATATCAAAATACTTATCTAGGTTCATATTTTAATCAGTCTTCACAAATTAGTACCATCACACCAAAATACTTGTTTGGGTTATTTTTACCCAATACAAATACTCGATCATGACAACACTTTGAGGGTCCATACATGAGTATGATATCGTCACTGGCTGGAACCTCCTGTGTGCATTTGACTTTTGAAATCAAAACTCTCCTGTGTGCTAAATTATCATTTCTCATCAATAATATGTTGCAACAAAAATTCCTTTTGATTGGAAATATGGATTTTTGGCTATGGTGAAATCTAATTTTAAATAGTTACTTGCTTAGTTTTAATCGTATTTTAAATAGTTAATTGCCTAAGTTTTAATCTATTTTACAGTATTAACTTAGTTTTATCTATTGTTAAATTCATAATGAACATAGGGTGTTTTGATGGCTGCTATAGTTAAATCTGCCCTATAGGAATTTTTGAAAGTGGAGCACATTTCACTAGGAGTTTGTATTTCAAAGGAGAGTTTTCCTTGTCCCTAGTGACTTATATCTCGCACGCTTGGAATACAGTGTCTGGGGGTAGGGGAAAACATATATAATTCTGGATCTATGGCCACGGCTGTGGGCAACAGTCGCGCATGTTGTATATGTGGTCGGTCCAAAAATGTTCTGATTTCATATTTTTGAACTGATGTAAAGTTTTCTATCCAATATCCCTTCTGAAGGAATTAATGGCGCGAATTATTTTCTTTGGTAGCAAAAAATTGTGTGACATTGCTAATTTCCTACTTGGAGGGCGAAATTTTGAAAATTCAACTTTATGTTTTCAAATGAAATATGAAGCATATAAAATCCTCTTTAATACATTCTGCAACCAAGGAGAAAATCTATTGAGTGTCTAATATAGGGAGCATGAACCGCTAATATGACGAGTAAATATGCAACGAGATAATTTTGATGCAGGCAACCGCATCCGCAAATATTGTGTCATATGTAATTTGCAAATAGATTTAGACACTCAATAGATTACCTATCGCTTGGTTTGCTACAAAAAGTCTTAAAAGAGAGGAAAAGTATTTGAAATTTGGCTTAATTTTTTCATATAGAAAACAGTAGGCTGAATTTTTGTATTTGCTCCGATATGAATTTAGAAATTAAGATGCTCTGAACCAAAGAACATTGCTCAGCTTAATATAGAAAGTTTTACAACGGGCAAAATCAGTACTTTTCGATTTTTTATAAGATAAGCGACCCGCTTGATATTTGAAATTCTCTCGTTTCACCTTTAAACAAACTCCCCACATTATTTTTGGGTTTTCCTATTCCAATTTAAGGGTATATTTTATTTTCTCTTGTTGCTCTTGCGTATGATTTGTCAGACGGCTGATATCGATTTCTTCTTTGCTAGTGTTAAACAACCGTTATCTTGGGCAAATTGACCATAATATTTGTCATTCGATTCAGTGATTTCTGAACTTTCTAAGTACTTCGTATCGATTATGCCCTTTTCGGGATTCTTCACATAATTTATGACAGTCGGCGTTAATTTCGTTACTGGCAATTTTCATATGCATTTCTCTTCTGCCAGTTAAAAAAATCCATATAGGCCTTTAGTTGACCATTAAAAAATATAATAATGTCAAGTTTTGATTTTGGTTCTTTAAAAGTAATGACGAGACTTAATATAATTGTATACAAATCCCCATACAATTTTATCATGGGTTAGCAACTGGACCTCCATAAACATGCTGACACATTCCTTTATATCCGTGTAGCTAGGCTTGTGATTTTGACATCTCTCACACTTGGTATTTATAATTTGGTTTTCCCCTACTCCCATAGCCGTATCATCATCATTGGTAATGTTCGACGACAAGAATAAACCTGTCGACAGTTAGTAGGAATGATGATGAACCAAGTCCACCAATGCCACCTTCCATCTGTCGAAACTGTTTAACACCTCCGTATAGTGCGCTCAGGCCGATCAACCCGTCCTCCAGCCACCAGTGCGGAGCAAATCAATCTGGACAACATCCTAATAGAAAACTACCAAGAAATATCCCCCTTAGACCTAAATCGAAGGTAGTTAGGTTGGACGTCCTCTTCTTCTTTCGGACTCTATGACAGGGCCCAGCAGGAACCTGTCACGCTACCTACCTTCAAGTGCTTGTAGTCTCCACCTCCAGACTAGAGTACCCATGCAAGAGACCAAAGTTTACCTCGAAGAAGCTGCACAGTTCTGATACCAATATAACATTCCAGATCGACTGTCCAATAACCGGTTGAAGTAACTTCAGTGGATGATTTTCAACACATTAGAGAGGTGTGACCAGTTGTGAACGGCTGTCACTGAAGTAGCTGAAAATGGTGGTCGGAAAATGCAAACCTCATGGATTGCCTAGCTCGTGTCAGGTAAGACCCTGAGGCTGCGGAAAAGAGCTCAAAGCAAAGAGACTTACTTGTAAAAACCCGTACGACAAGAGAGAGAGCTGGAAAGCTCATACCAGGTTAAACGAGTCAGGCAAGATATGAGAACTGACTTCTAATTCCAACTGCGTATGGAAGACCGCTAGAGACTGATAAAAAAAAAAAACGACTAAAGTACCACACTTTCAAATCATCAACGCAATCACTGATCCATAATAACCGATCAAAAATCAAAAGGTTAAGATGCTGATTGGTCGTCCCCATCACGTTAAAATAATCTTTTGCTGAAATGATACCTGCTGAATCTAAAATACACATGACAGTGCACCACTAACCTCTTCTCTTCCCGCCTCCACGGAGCTGATCAGACTGATCCATCTGTGTTGACCACCCGCCCCCCTGCGAAAATACAGAAAGCACTCCATTGCATGAGAAACAACAAACTACAGGGCTGGATTGTGCAATCACCCCGCAGAAGCCACAAAGGGGTTTTTGGGTGGTGCAGTGTTGGGCAAACATTGGTACATGCTTTTGTTGAGTCTTTTCGCCCGACATACTCCCCACCATGGTTACCCCATCTTATGTGTCCCTTCCAAAGAAAGTTGACCTTGGCCTCATGACCAATTTTTAGTGGATCACAATAATGTCCATTGCTGCAACGGAGCACAACAACCGGAGCTGTTGATTGAGAATCAAACCATGTGGATCCATATTTAAGGACAACCAGTTTTTTTCGTCCTTGTAGAATTGCTCACGAGCAATCCAACAGTTTGCGAAAAATCGTCAGCCTTTAACAGCTACCACTTCCACTCACCACCCCATCACTCTTTCATTGACTTCAGAAGGCATATCTGATTCCATCAACACTAAAATTCATGTTCTCACTCGCCGTCAGTATGGTATTCCAGAAGCCATGAAACCAACCACTGGGACTTTGCAAGTGTTGTCCCATGTTTGTATAAAATCTGCGGTCCATTCCGGTTCCGACCGGAGTCTGGCCGCGGGTATTTCTTGCGCATTCCTCTTTATTATCTCACAGACTACCCGATGAAGAGAGACGTAAAACTACTCACCCTCGTCAGTCAAGGAGTCAATTTTTTATGACTTGGATTTTTGTTGATGACGTTGCCATTGAGGCTTGAGTATTATCCCAAATGCACAGGTACAACTTGACAGAACAGTTGCTGCTGCAGACCATACCTTCCTCACATCATGTCCCCAAACTAGTACACGACATCAATACAATCCACAGCCATCCGTTGATGTGGAACAGCCAATAAGCCATTATCTAAATTTGAATAGTTGGAGCAAAGACGGCCTGTCTAGCATCAGCTACCTCACTAGGCGAAAGGCACTGGCGTGGGTTGCCTTCTGTAAACTGAAAATTTGGAGAATTCATCATCTATATTGCTCATCAAGATCAATCGTTTTCAACACTATCTTCAGTTTAACAGTGCTCCTATGTGGATTCGGACCATGTATCTCCGGTCAAATGGAGAATGTTTGCCAACGGTCCTTTTACAGATAAATGCCAAATGATCAAGCGCCCGTCGATCGTGGAGTATTGCAAGAATCCCAAATAAGGACAAACAACCATAGCCTCAACACTGTAAGTGCGTTTTCCGTGGGTACATCCTCAGGATTCCAGAAATAACCATGAAGAAGTATCCTCGTTGTCCAACCCATGGCCGAAGAGAGCAAAGTCGACAAGAACAAGCTATACATATGTACTTCAAAGCATCAAGATGCCATTGCCGTTAACTAGCTTTGGGCCGCTGTGTCTCTTGATAATTTTGTAGTCGCCTGCTATGCAGCCGCGCACGACGACGATGATGCAATTTTTAACGCAATGTTGAGTAGTCGTAGAAATTGACATAAGATGCATGGCTCTACACACGTTGCAACTATGATTTCATTTTTACGGTATGGCCGTTTGAAATTCTGCACTTTATTCCGTAAAATCCTGCTGAATTCATCAGGGTCCTTAGTGACCCAGGGGGATACAGGCCGTTTTTTTCGAAAGGGTTGTGTTCCGAAGGTTTAAAATATCCGAAGGCTCATTGTTCCGAACCGGTTTATTAGTACGATAGGGTTTTTTGTTCCGAAGGGTCTTTGTTACCCGAAAAAGAAATTAAGGTAGTTGCTCCGGAAGTGTTTTTAGTCCTAAGAGTCTTGAACAAGAGATCAGCATGTATTAAAAAATTCTACAAATATCACGGACCAAGTATATCGTAGCGAGCGCAGCGACCGAAGCGCCTAGCGGGGGGTGGGGTCCAGGGGCCCGCCTTAGGGCCCCTGTGGGGGGGGGGTCTCCATGGGGGCGAACCCCCGGAAGGCCTGATGTACTATTTTGGAAAGCTTTACAGGAGATGTCTCCTGGCCTCCATTTTATTACGATTACTATTTAGAATGGGATGGCCTATATGCATGTTCTGGCAGAATCTATGATGACGAAGCGAAACTCAATCAATGCACGCGAGGGTCAAGTAATATACAACCCGAGAAGTAACTTGGTAAATATTTATAAGAATCTCTGGAAGAAACTGGCGACACATAACAAATAAAGACTGAAAAATACACGTCCGAACCCGGACCTCTTTCCGCTTTCTAGCGGAAAAATCACACTGGACCCGAGGACTGTGTTTATTAATGTGAATGCCATTGAACGAGCGCTAATGTATTCTTCATCTTTATTACAGTAGTTCAAGCGACCGTATATTTTAAATATTTATAAGAGAGGGCCCCCTAATGCATGATTCCATCAGAATCTATTACAAGCGAAACTCAATTCAACGCACGCGAGGATAAGTAAATGATACAACCCGAGAAAGTAACTTGGTACATATATAATAGAAGTCTGGAGAAACTGGCGAGCACAGAACTAACTAAGACGAAAAATACCCGGTCTCGAAACCCGGACCTCTCGCTTTCTATGCGTGATACATACCACTGGAGCGCTAAGGCCACTTAAGTGCCTGCAATTCGGCAGTGAACATAGAACTTATCAGTACCTAATCTGCGTTGATCACGCCGCTTAAATACTGCAGCAGCCCTTTCCAAACCTTAGACCCATCTGTATAATATCTCGAGTTGATGAATTTATGTCTAAAGATCATCACTTTTATCTTGCAAAACAAGATCATCAGTGAGACCCTTCTTATATTGACATAAAGTTGTCAATATCAGGTTCAACATTTGTCCAAGGAGGATTAATAGGAAAATCAAATGAATCAATGGTTATCATCATTTTTGAACACACCGTTAAAACCCTCTTTTATACTGTTCCCAAAGATGGAAAGCCTGAGTTTCTTTGGTAGAAATTTGGTAAATTTAGGCGAAAAGGTGCTCTCATGTGTTGGATATCAGCATTACTTTAAGTTTAGAGCATATGGAAGAGCTATTTTTCCCTCTTAGATGTATGGAGGTTCAGTAGCTTCGACAATATAAGCTTTGCATAGAGAGGTACGAAAAGCACCCGCCCAAGCATAGTCGAAGACCTTTGATTCCGGAATATTTCAAGCCTTTTTCAATTATGACTTACGAGCAGAACTAAAAACAATGCAACCATAATCCAAATTTGATCTCACAAGTGATCTATAAAGACGAATCAAAACTGAGCGTCTGCACCCCAGTCCCATCTTTGAACTACTTTAAAATAGTCAGACCTTTTTGAACATCTCCTTTCCTCAAATAGTCAAGTTGAAGCTTTGAAGGTTTCAATTTTACTGTCAAATATTAAGCCTTAAGAATTCATCCTTGTGAAACGACAGGAATAGGAGAACCTTTCAATTTTAATTCTGGATCACAGGTTGAAGATGTCTTTTGTTGCAAAAATGCATACAAACAGTTTTTAGTTTTAGAGAAACGGAACCATTTTTCATCTGCCCACTGTTGAAGCTATTCAGCAATTTGGCATGGGTCCTTTCTCTATTAAGCATATTTGATTGAAGAATAGGAAATAGAAATCATCTACAAATGACCTCGTCCATTCGCATTGACCAACTTTGCAATACGATTAATTTCAAAAGGACAGAGTAACAAGAGAATGCTACCCTGTGTAACACCCATCTCTTTATTATGTATTTATAAGACTGTTTCCCCAAACGAACCCGAAACCCGATTTGTCAAAAAATTCTTAATAAACAAAGGCATTGTACCTCTTAGTCCTAGTTATATACAATCCTTCAAAATACCATATTTCCAGGTAGTATCATAAGCCTTCTCTAGAATCAAAGAAACCGACACAACATGATTTCCTCTAACAAACCTCACGATACAAGGATTCAAGACGACAATTTGGTCAATAGTAACTACTACCCTGCCGGAAACCACTTTGCACTTGGTATTCATCCATTACTTCCACGCACCAAACAAGACAAGCATTAATCATCCTTTCCATGGTCTTACATAAACAACTGTTAAGGAGATTTGACGATAATTCGTTGCCTTGGTCGCACTTTCCCTGGCCTTCGGAAACAGGAAATGAATTGTAGCTTCACCCATACATTTGGGAACATCCCCAGACTCCATAATATTATTGACAATATCAATCAGTACAAGAAAGGATTCTTGTGAAGATGCGAAGAAATTGGGATGGCTTTATCTGGTCCATTCAGCAGTATCATACATTTACTAAGAGAATCCTTAAGCTCTAACATGCTAACTGGACTATTATACGCCCGCTGCATGATTGGATGAAAAATCTAATTTCTGTTTTTTCAGCAGTATTTTTAATCTTGAAATTCGGAGTGGTAATGAATTGCTTGAAAATTGTGTTCCAATTCATCTGCCACAAATTGCATAAGCCTGAGCTTTTTTACATGTACTACCATCAAAGATTTTATCTATATAGATGAAAAGGGTATTAGTCAACTGTTTTCCCAACTTATTTTCCTAACCATCCCAGTTTTTTAACAGATTCTGAAGTACTTGGATACAATTGCCTCCAAGACTCCCCGTGTAACTATTTTTAATAATGCGACGAGCCTTATCACGGGCTCTGATATTTTCTTAAGTTTGTTTTAAATAAAAATCATGCTATTTTTAAACAATATGTAACGCACTTTTGCGACCATCAATAGCGACTTTACATTCAACATTAACCATTGCTGTGTTACTCTAAGCGTTTGAAAGGAATTGGGAAGAGTTTTATTACTAATAATCAATCAAAATGTCACTGAAGAAAGAAAGAGGATCTTCAATGTTAGCAAAGCTTGCCTATTAATTAAAGCTAACAGCTATCATTACACCCTGGTCCCATTGTGCCTTTGAAGTTGACATTTAGGAACTCTCCTTCATGCATTGGCTTATTAATCTCTAGTAAATTTGAAAAATATCACTACCACACTGACATCAATGAACTCCCCCAGAGTCCATAAAATTAGTAGAGAACAAATTGGAGAATCAATCACTGATGGAGTTTCAGTCGCAGTATGGATGAAGTCTAGACCCTCATTCAAAATCCAAGAATTGATTTCTCAAATAGATTCCACAATAACACCCAACCGGGGGTTGGTATCCTTGCCACCCCAAAGTTCACTATGGGCCTTGTACGTCGCCTCACCAGAAGGAAGGGATAAGGAAGTTTTGCCAACCCATATAAGGCCACGTAACCAATACAGTTAATATTAATATCTGCCCAGTGTTTGACCAATATTGGGCACTTGAGCGAAATATATTTATCTAATATAAAACGCAAATACATGGCAAATGAAACATAATACTGGCCCAACATTGGCCCATCACCGAGTTGGCTCTCTGGATGCTGCAATTAAGGTAATTGATGAATTTCCATAATCACATGCTGCTGGGATACTGTTGATTTATTACACCCAGTGGCCGCACCGGGGGCATAAGGGGGGGGAGCATTTAATTCTCCCACAATTTTGTCCTCCCCAGTCCCCTTCCGGAACTTGAGCCCCCCCCCCCTTGTCAAGAATGGATAACCACATATCAAATTAATGATAGCAAATTCCCGCACAGCTGTGTGCATTTCATATTTTAATTCATATTTTTCTATTTCCCCATAAAAGTGCCATTTTCTGCGCCGCAAAGCGCGTAATATGATAGCCCTTTAGTTTTTTCACATTGCAGAGACAACTACTATTCTGAGACTACTTAAAATACCATGATGCAGTTTCAATGGTGTGGTATGTAGACTATACTAGTATCCGGGCCTCACTTGTAGGGCCAAATCAAATTGGTGCTCTATTATTACTTAATAGGCCCACTTGGGACTTCAGTAATAAATTAATTGGATCTCTTCTTGTCATCCCATTCCATAAGTTTAGCTGTTTCCCACCCCTTAGCGCCTTCTTGTTTCCTAATATCTGGGTTCAATGTAACTAGCCCCCAAAAGCACACATAAATATCGGGTTGAAGTGGGGGCAGACAGTAATAGGCTACTAATGAGTAATGCCCTCTATATTTTAGGGCGCCCTGGCCACTTTGTGTACAAGATAACAGACACTTGTTCAGTATGAGTATCTGTGACCTGAGGATATTGGTTGCAACCTGCAGCAAATATCTGCTTTGGCTTTGTTTTTAAATTATATAAATCAAGATACATTGCCGGTGTAGAATTAATTATGTCCCCGGTCCTCATATTTTTCGGCTACAACGGTAAAGAATAGGGCACATCGATTCAGTTTGACTCTTCACGCAACTTAGCTCACGCTTTATTCCGTTATCATAATGGAGCCCCGGACCTGGGCTCATGGCGGACATAATTACTGTCACACCTTGGTTCGTATTACAAACATAAGCCCTCAACGACTTGTTTCAGTCTTCGTCATGTTCATTTTTAGTTGGGTCATTTTGGGCATTTCCGGACCGGGGGAAGCAGATCAATCATGGTTCTCAAGTGGATTTGTCTTCTAGGAGGTATGCATAAAATTTAGGGGGGTGCCCTCGAGAAAGTGTGGGGGGAATACCAGGAGGGGGAAAAATTCATATACAGGGGTCAAAAATGAAAAATGCTTGAATTGCTGTAAAAAGATAACCAAAGTGTTCTTCTTGTTACAAGGATTAAAAAAGGCATAGTTTGTACTACTTGAAGGCCTGTTACCGAGGTAATACAAAATTCGTCAAATGTCAAAGGCATCACCAAAGGTTAAATCTTAATTATTGCACCGATTTCCTTTAAATATTGTCTCAATTTGATAACCTTTCCACAGGATTGCAGCACAAGTAGTTGACGCTCTCATTTGCATTTGTTTATAGAGATAAATGACAAAAAGGTCCACCCCA
>JAMKCH010057143.1:0-10082 GCA_023653785.1 Ophioderma brevispina | reverse complement strand
AACAAAATTTGCGTTTCATTGAATTCGGCCGGGTTTCCCGGCACAGGAATAAGTAGCATAAGGTTGTTAACGGCCCAGATGCAAGGAAGAACATCGCGTAATTTTCCCGGAAGACGGCCCAGATGCAACGAGGAACATCATCGCGTCATTTTCCCGGAAGACGGCCCAGATTGCACCGAGGAACATCGCCGCCATTTTCCGGAAAAGGACGTCCCAGATGCAACGAGAACATCGCGTGCGAATGCAATGAGAAAGGGATCCTAAATTAAATAAATAAATAAAATAAAGAATCGGCAATGCGTACGGCACACTGATCTGCATGAATCTGTAGCTTATACAGTTCGCCAGTCGGGCGTAGCGCTTGACGCTGTTCATAGTCGTGCGTGGCGCTATTACGCGACGTCATGCTCCGTTACGTCTGAATGCGTTTATGCATAATTAAAAGTAGCTTACGGGAACGAAAATGGTGGCGCTAACACCATCGATATCGAAATTGTCTACACAGTGTTCAACCGCCTGATGAAAAGCTTTGCGCCTTCTGCGGGCCAACCCTCCGAAATGCAGTGAAAAGCCTGCATCATTTTTCCGGGCATGCGTCCCAGTTTGCAAAGAGGAACATCGCGCATTTACGGGAAGACGCCCAGATATGCAACGAGGAACATCAGGTTTCAGTTTCCGTTAAGACGGCCCAGATGCAACGAGGAAAACATCGCCATCATTTTCCGGTTAAGACGGCCCAGGTGCAATGGAGTCATTTGGCGACAAAAAATAGTTTTCTTGCGGCGAGATGCAACGAGAAACATTTGTCCGACCGTGTACCAAGTTGTCGTGGCCACCGCATTGCATCTGGCCGCGTTAGGGTTATGATTTGGACATTTCAAGTGTCAGAATCATTGTCATAGACCCAAATCTTCTTGCATGTGTTACATCCAATTATTAATAGTCTTCAAACAATCCAGATTCAGTGACCAATGTCAATGACCATGGGGACCATGCCTTACACTGAAACACCTCCTTGCCTGTTAAAGTACTGACTGGCACCTATACATGATAGATAGGGGTTCTGGATCATAGAAAACATTCAGGCCTCTGCTCAGTGGTGCTTTAGTGACTTGCCAGTGACCAATAAAGGTCTGCAGGAATGTCAGTGATAGGAGGCTGTAAGTCACCAAGACTGGATTTTTAACCCTTCAGAGGAACTGCACCCTGTTCAAAAAAATATTAAAGGCGGCCCCCTGGACGGTCCAACTAAAGCCTGGGACAGGTGATAATGGTAGTAAACTTATTACGTAAAGTAAATGTGTTTCCAAATGTATAGTGTTAAATTGTTACTGTAATTAAGGTTAGGCGACGAAATAAAAATCCTTTTACGGCCCGTCCGACCCTGATTTTTTCTAGTTTTGCAGATTTTTTTTTAGTTTTTTTCCAAAAATCATGTAAAATCAGCCTTGGGTTTTAGCCCAAATTTATCAATTTTGGCAAATTATTTTAGAAGATTTTTGGGCCTATTTTAGGCAATTTTGACTCCAGAAAAGAAAAACAAAAAAAATAAAAAATTGCCCGATCGACCGACCTACTCGAGAGGTCCGCTCGCCCGTAAAACAGGGTTTCTGTTTTCGTCGCCTAAGGTTAATTGTTTGGTTGTTTTTTCATTTTATTACCTGTACTTTGGTGGCAGGTGGGGAAAACAAAATTTCAGAAAATGGTCTACAAAGCCCCAACCACACCATAGCATAATACATTGTATACAGTTATGTTCAGGTCTATCACACAAAAGCAAACAAATGGATCCAAAACACAACACCAGAGACCACAAACAGCTCCTAACCAGGCTAACTGAACGGTATGGGATAAATGGAAAAGCATTAAAAAAAAAACACAAAACAACAAGAAATACTTGGGTTGGTATGCCATAAGCCAAAACGGATACCCTTTTTTAAGAATGATATCAAATCATCATCCAACTGAAAGAAAATTTTTAAAATGCTTGCTCAGAGTATATTATGCTCTGCAATTTTATTCAGTTTTAAATTTAACCCTTCCCAACTTAAGAAAGCCTTGAAAATTGGATTTGGTGAAATCTACATGTACACCGGTGAATATAAAAATTGAAGAGAAAGGAAGAGGAAATTAATACATGAATGATGTTCAGTGAGTAGTGGCATCACACCAAACATTTTATCAATTTATGAAAAATCTACATTATCACCAGTTTCTTCCTAATAAAAAAAGAGTGAGGTTTTCCCACATTTCTCAGACATTGTATTATAATCACAAAACAAGTGAACAAGAGAGTTTCAATAGAATTCTTACAAAAAAAACAGAGGGAGAGTCCGATTTGCCTTTTATATAGAACGGTGTGTGCAAATTGCCTGTGAGAAAAATTTAAAATGTTGAGTTTGGGTTCTCAATAGTACATTTGAAATACTATATAATGGAACCCCAAGTCAATTTCCCCTTAAAGTTCGCAAAAGTCTCAGCCCAAAACCCCTCAGCTTTTAAAGGCCTATCATGAGATTCAGTATATTATAAGCATGTTTGTTATTTTGTTCACCACTAAATAAACTCGCAACCACTTTATCAAAAATGTTTAAGGTAAGGTTAATGATAACAGGACTGGAGGTAAAAAATTCAAGTATCGTAGACTATTGTATTGATTTTTTAATTTGCCCCTGGTTCTCAGGAAATAATTGCCCCTGGTTCTCAGGAAATTGCCTCTGGTCTCAGGAAATGCCCCCTGGTTCTCAGGAAATTGCCCCTGTTCTGACCTAGCCCAGGGACCAGAAGCAACTTTTTAACAAAAATTGCCCCTGGTTGCGGCTGGCTTATTTTGAGGTCGTGACTGCTGTCAACACTCGATACGGGTACTGTATGGTATAGTGGTACCGTAGTCCTGCGGAGCATGACTCCTCCATATGTACAATTATCATAATGCCATTAAACTTAATCAAAGGAGGATTCACATCTGTTAAAGAAACGTCATGGGATAGTCCAATTATTGGGGACATAGTGAGTACGATACAGAATAAATCCCTGGCTTAATCCAATCGCCTCACCGATTTTGGCATTTTAATGATCACTATCTACACCCTCCCATTAACTTCTTTTCCTATTAAAGAAAGGGAACAATCTCCAGGAAACGGTGATTTGTTTGTGATGAAACTTCTTCGCCGAAAAAATTCCCCTTTGCTCATGGGCGCAGTCATATTGATTTGAATATACGTCTCTGCTTCGGCAAAGAAAGAGTTGGAGTTCCGATGGTTCCCGACAATTTTATGATTTTGTAACAAACCAAGGCAACTACCCGACATATCATGATTTAGTTCGTAAATGGGGAAGTCCGTGAGTGTAATTTTATTTGTCGTATGCATTTTTGTCCATCATCCCCACTCTTATTTTACAGGGGCGATTTTCGTGCATTTTGGGACTCTTTTTCGCCCTGGGCCACCCGTTTTACAGGGGCGATTTGAGAAAATTTAGGGGCGAATCGCCAGTCGCCTCGTCTATTTGTGCTTGATTAGATTATAAATAGATGATTGGATCCATAACATATTTAGGGGAGCTATTTAACTTTGATGCGAAAGATTTAAACTTGATGCTCAACTATAAAATAGTAATATACCATATGAGAGTGGACCCCAACACAGTATCGCAGGGGGAATGGGGGAATAGTCAAGTGTCGCGGGTAGGTTTTCCACCCGCAGTCTATGCTACAGTATGGAAAAGAAAAACTAAGCTTTGGGAATACAAATATCACCAGACCTCGAGCCGCTGCGCGCTTGAGGTCTGTGTTTCTTAAACGGACTAGGTTTTAACCTAGTACAGTAACATGGAAACCCTAGTACGAGGTATGAGTTACATACGTTAGCATCTATGATTTCGCCATTTTTTTTCCTGAACTCAGCGAAGTCCAACTTTGCAGAAGATAACTTTTCTTTAACTGTATTTTATCCACTCAAGGACGTCCATGCAGCACTGTATCTCATGATTCATAGAGATTGTTGATTCAAGTTGCACTACTATTTCGGAAAAAAAATGAAAATTTGGTCCTGTTCTACTATATTGCCTCCACAGGACCGTAGCGTAGATAGAAATCGCAAGACTCATGGATTATTATGCACGCCACTGGCGAAATACGCATTCGGTGTTTTTGCGACGGGTGATTCGATTATTCCTTGACACAAGATGCATAAGCCCACCATACTGCGGAGATATTAGCCAAAGTCGTCGGGCGCTCCTTCTTTAACATGAATGACTAAATGCTGTTTTAACGAGGGGTTTCTTGGTGTGCATTTGTTTACCGGGTTACACTTTATCCTCGTCATTTATGCTTCGGGTTTCATTCTGGACTTCAACTCTGTGGTTGAGAAACGTCCCTATATTTCTTTTGAAATTACACTTGTGTATCAATTGTAAACAACTGTATACTTACATAAATGTAAGGGCATTGCAAAGAATGGACAGAAATGCATGTTGAGTGCATATTGCCTGGTATTTTGTCTCTGTAACCTTGCAAAGTTGAGTTTCATTACAGGACCACTGTCTTTTGAAATTTCAGAGGCGCATTAAAAAGCTCATCTTGCTCCTTCATGAGGCGACTGCAGAAGGAAAAAAGCTTTTAAGTAAAGTAAGTAGTAGTAGTAGTGGTAGTAAAAACCAAAGTTTTTTAAATTCCAGGTTTTGTCCCCGACAACCGGTGGGGGGGGTGGGGGGTGGCCGGATTCACATCACATTCGTAGCAATCGCCCTATCCCTCCTTCCACTTCGCCCAAGTCATAGGCATCCCCCCATCCTCAACCCAAAAGCTCCCAAAGGTCTGGCGGGAGACGAGCTTTTACAAGCATAGAGCTGCATAGCACATTGCAAGCGGGACGGCAACTGAGTTGGGACCAGAAGCAGAAAAAGCTCATACATTTTCCAATTCAGGTGTAGCAATAAGCATAGCATTGTTAATTACTGGCAATCAAGTAGTAACACGTTAAGCAACATACTTAGACTGTTCATCAGATTTAAATCAAATTACCATGATGTAGATGTTATCATTCAAGTGTATCAATTTTCAAAGAATTAATTCACCCAGGCCTTGAACTCGAAATCGAAAATGAGCGGAAAGTTTTTTTTTTAAAATTTTGAAAGGGCATCTCTAGTCTAGACTAGGGAGAGTAACTGGGAATGCACGAACAGTCAAACATATCAGTAACAAAAGTAGAACCTAAGTCGGCAACAGTCAGTCATATTTAGTCAGAATTATCTTAAAACTAATTGGGATTAAGCTCACGTTTTCATTATTAATGGTGATTCACGATGCTCGATAACGTAGACCATCAACGTGGGTCATTGTAAAGTATGTTTCTACTTGGAATCGGGCGACGCTTTCCCCGGGGCCACCTTTCATTCTTTGAAAGGTGTCTGATAGTTACAAAGCAATTTGACCATGAAGGTGGTACCGTCTATCGTTTCTTCTTCATGTCAAAAAATATTATCTAAATTTACTTCCGTAATGTTTGTAAGACCTCAACTTCTTTCGCCCGAGGTGCCCATCGTTAGCATAGATTCCAAAATTCGGCTCAATACAAAAACAAAACCATGTGCGATTAAAAGTGCGAAGCTTTAAATTACGACGTGTACTTCATGCATTATTTAACATTGTCCGTGTTCAATTTTTCGTACACCGTCCATGCGGTATTCCCATTGGAGTTCCGATCCATTTGTGGAGTTAATACCCACAGATTTTTGCTTCTCGCACCATTGGCCAGCCGTTCACACGATCTGAAATTGAGGCGTAACTGGTAAGAATAGTGTTCCGTGATCATTTATCAGAATTTGCCAAAGGAAGTATTGCTGGGGGGCTGCTCAAATACGAAGTAGAAAACTGGCAGCCGGCTTGTACAAGATGCGCGATAAATCGCTCGGACTCAAAGCATTTTAGATGCGCGGCTGCGCGCGATCGCGCGCACGTGCCTCAAAAGACAATGTCTGCATCAATACGTATGTCACTTTAATACAAGAACTAGGAATGAGAATCAGTGTTCGATACTGCCCAGTGCTAATGATAAATGGATTCGAATGTCGAGTTACTGGGACTAGTTTATTCCCAACAGTGACTCTTCTATACTCTTCTCTTATAGCGTCCCAAAAAACTCTGGCATTGACTTGGAAGTACATGAAATTGGCTGTAGAATTGTTAGTGCTAATTATTCCAAATTTGTCAGCGGTTTGCAAAGCTTACCTGGAATAATCTTTCATGTTGATTAAGTCCTAAAGCAGCTAAGATGGATGAAATTGATGAGGAAATAATTACCAACGAAACGCCCTCCTTTTATGGAAATCGGGTCAATTGCAGGTCACATGAGGTCAAACTTTTTCAGCCGCGGCCGACGGCATTGGTCTTAATTTAGTAATATTGTTGATGGTCAATGTGTGTAGCAACTGTGTGTGTTGCTGCCTTGCTGAGTTCATATTGAAAAAGAATAAGGGCACATTTTAATTAGTGTTGTTGGTTGTGTGTTTGTTCAACTGTTCAACTATTTGGCAAATTATGATTTGACATTATATCGGAGAAATAATCTTGCAATCGCGATATCAACAATGGTTGCCAGTTACCTGGACACAACTATGACCAACTCCGGCTGAGGTTCCTTAGCAAGGAGGATTCGTTCTGGATGACATTCGGAACCCAAAGGGTGGGGCCGGGACGTTTAGGAGGCGCGATTACATAATAAATAATTCGGACAAATGAGGGACAATCCCTGGTGATAAACACAATGCCCCGCCAGCGTGTTTTAGGAGAAGAGAACGTAAAAATTGGGTCATATGAAACGCTGCATGCATGAAATCCCCTTAATATTTTACCAAAAAATTTGACATTACACCAACTGCATATGATGTGTTGGTCAGAGAAGATGTATATGAGTGGTAGCGAAAAAAAAATCTAACCAGATTTGAAAATTAAACAAAAACAAAAAAAACACCGAAAGAAATCAACAACACACAAACATAAAAATATTAAAATCTGAAATGTAAATAACGGAAATAGGAGCATTTGATTTGACGAATAAGTAATAACATTAATAAAAAAGTAGTGCCTCATCCCCTTAAAGTCGGACGTTAACTCAATGGCAGCGCTTTATGACATAGTCGAATTTTGCACTGCGAAGTTCATTACGGGAATTTACGGTCTTCATTTGTGCACGACAGTCACGATAGCGTATCACAAACTCCATATAAGAGGCTTATTTCTACAGGCAGAACCCTAAATGTCGTTTGAATGCGTGAACTTTGATTTTCACTAGCGACTTTGTAAGAAAGGAGCAAAAGACGACAGGCACATTGTATGTACAACTCGTGACTTATCCACTGGTTTGACCATAACTTGGTGGTTTTGACCTCAACTTCATTTTTAAAATAAAAGCTACCTTTGTTTTAAAACTAATCATGAGATTGCTCTTAAATTAGATCGAAGCAGCCGACACCGTGCATCAAAGTATGCTTGAAGGTGCTGAGCTGAGCTCGTGAGGAACAGTAAGTTAAGAGAATTGAAAAAACTAGGAGCACAATTGAACAAGTAAGTGGCAATTTTACGGTACAGTGGAACCGTCAATACAAGTCTCTGGTACCTTCAGACTAGTTCAACCAGTATAAGGTTACACCTATTGGGACTATAGACTAGGTTTTACCTAAATCACAGTAGTAAAAACCTGCTAGACTGCCGAATTCTGATTACAGCCTTTTAGCTGAGCGAAAACAAAATACACTGGAACTAGCTGTCATCAGCAGAATGGGAATTTTTACTACGAGACGAAAAAGCATCATGCATTATGAAGTTTACCTTTTTTACGTTATGGTGAAAATAATAATCCCTACTTTCAAAATGTTAGATGGTCGAATTTCAAATTAGATTCCATGTCGGAGAGTCGCATATTGTTTTTTATTTTGTAGACTCTTCCAATTTTTATTGAAAGACTTCAAATGAAAAATAACTTCCACAAAAAATTACTATGAAACATTCTATAGGAAAATATTTTAGCTGGTAAATATATGATATGTACTTTTTAGGGATAAACCAAAAGTAAACCAAATTATTGGAAAGAGTAAATATTATTTTGCATATCAAAATGATAAACGAGGCGGATACATATTAGCCTATCCCTCGAATATTCCATTACAAATGTACCATTTTGTTACCAGTAAAAAAGAAACCGTGGATCACTATACTCTGAGGAAATGGGATACCGGGCCGATATCAAAAACTTTGCAGGAAAAGGCAGCAGGGCAACCGCTGATCAGATGGTGCAAGGGCAATCCAAAACTTGCAGAAGTTATAAAGGGAACATGCAAAACTCAATTGAATTTGAAGGGGCTGTAGCCTGTTTTATAGCTAGTTCACTCACATTTGATCGCCGTCCATACCTACCTCCTACCTATCGTCGCAGAAAAAGCCATAGCAACCTCAGCCTCGGGCTACAATGTAGCCTGTTTCAGAGGTGCACAACAGTTAGCTGTCACGATTTAATATTTCTGACCCATGGTTGAAATTAAGTATTCTAGACTAGAGGTGCGTTTCATTTTTTAATGTGGTCGCATTTTTAAGTTTGGGACCCCAAAAGGTGAGATTTGTCACTTTGGGCAATTTTTCACTTTCAAATGATTGCTTTTCTGTAGTCCTTCATTTTCACAAATAACTTATCATAGTAAGTTTGGTCTCATTTTGAAGACAAGTTAGTCCTTTTTTGATATTAGTAAGAAATAGTTTAAAATCTAATTCGATTAATACTATAAGTTTAACTCATTTTAATAGTCCCAGGGTGGAGGAGCGGAGGTGGCGGTTGCGTTGATTGTATTTCCAATGGGATGTTCAATGTGGGTTAATATCACCCAGTACATTTATCTTGAAATCTTGCTTTGTGCTGAATTTTAGTATTAACTACACCTGGCTCATAATTTCTTGGACAGTTGAGAACGTACGCCCGCTTCCCGCCACACGGCGCACCATCGGGTAGCACGTAGACGCAGACGCGCAACGATCAACATGCGCGTTTGTTATGTCCAAGAAATTATGGCCCGGAGTATACCTTGTACATAAAATATTAATGTCTTTAATTACCCAATATGATAAATATCACATGATGCCAAAGAAATGTGCACAAAAAGACATGCTGAAAATATAGAGAAGGTAATGGAAAACAAACGCCTTATTAATTTGATATCAAGTTTCACAGAGCTCTTTGAATTATCCCATAGATTCATGATGTTTGGTCAATTAAAAGCACACGCCTATGTTCTCTTTTGTAAAATAAGCTAAACATGTTTTCAAGGCTTTAATTACCCCAAGAAATCAATACTAATTATCACATTGATACATCATAAATCATATTTTGCAAACCAGTTTCCTCTTAACTACTGGATATGTCATGACAAATACTATGTGTAAATCTCTTTGTAAAACAGACGACGCATCAATTGGGACTTCTTAACTTTGATTAGTTGATACAGGCTACATTGAGTAGGGTCCTACATGGGTAACATCGACACTCGCGACAGCGCGACACGGCCTTTTTTATCCCACGAACTTTCGACATGCAGTCTCTTATCGAGCGACGGACATTTTCCAAAATTACGTTATCGTTTCGACACGCGACTTTTGGGGGAAAATAAACCGACGTACGACTTTCATAACTTGCGTATGCTTTGACACGCGACATCCCAACTTGTGGGAAACACCTTACACGCGATAGAAGTCCAAGGACGTACGAAAAATATCTTCCAAAACGCGATCTTCCCGGTCTGCCCTGAGAGTCTTTTATTTTTACTACTTCCTCCATACAGTTATCATAATATGAGTTAACATTTTTTTTTTAATTATCTGGTTAATAATTCATCTCTGTAACTGGAATTGTTTGTATCAACTCGGCAATGCCCGGCAGCTTCCGCAGCAGCCGCGCCGACCCTCCGCCATGATTTCTAGAGCTATTTCTCTTTTCAGTCACATGAAAATGTCAATTTGAGCAATTAAGCCATTATCATTTATTGAGTTTCAAAATCTAGGTTTGTATTTTTTTAAATGATTTTTTAAAAATATTTGG
>JAMKCH010057142.1:0-21416 GCA_023653785.1 Ophioderma brevispina | reverse complement strand
TTATTGTAAAGGTAAACAAACTCTGAATCAAATTCTTTTGAAGGTGTAGTAGTATTTTCACACTGACCATTGACAACCTGAGAAAAATTTGGTGAAAAAAGTTGCAATTTAAAATAATCAAAGAATGCCCCTTTAAGTGGCCCACATGCATTTTGACCACAATTATATTATTCACACCAAAAGATGTTGCCATATAGTATAGTCTAATGTAGCGACGGAATTTTGCATATCCTGTACCATTTAGCGATACAGCAATACGCATTATATTTAATTAGATCAATGGCATCAAACAATGCCCTTTAATTGATCCACTTGCACGTTGACCGCAATTGTGATTCATTCAAAAATGTGACGGCATATGAAGAAGTCTTTGTAGCGAAGGAATTTGCAATCCAATGAATTATAAGTGATACAGCAATTATGCATATTTAATTAATCACTTGATCAAAAAATGCCTTTAATCGGCCCCACATGCACTTTGAACCCAATTATGATTCACCCAAAAGGGCATGGCCTAGTATGCTTTCATGCAGCGAAGGAATTTTGCCTATCCGATTGTACTGTTTCAGAGAGGAGATACAGTAATACGATAGTTAATTGCTCATTTGCATACCTAAGCCGCTGGTATCACACACGCTTAAATTGGAAAAAAGATGCAGACCTGTATTTGGCTTTCATGCAGTGGAAGGAATTTCCGTATCCAATGTACCGTTTCAAACTTATAGCAATACGCTCTTTTTTGCATATTAATTAGTCATTTTGATACTTAATTGCCCGAAATACGCCCGAAAATCAATAGTTAGAGAACTCTCCAGCCCGCTCCCCTTTCCACCAAGTGACACATCATACCCTTACGGAACTCAAGAAAAGACTTGTACACAAGGCCTTGCGGGAAAATTTCGTTAATTATGCAAATGAGATACTTAATTAGCATATTTTACGCCCAAAGGAAATCACGGTCGAGACTCGTGGACCCGCGATCTTTCCACCAACGTTAAATCCATCATAGCACTTACGGAACTCAGATAATCGTACACAAGCCCGTGAACACGGACTCAGCAGACAGACCGCATGACAGACAGACAGACAGACAGACAGACGGACAGACCGACAGAACAGACAGGACGGACAGACAGAAGTGATTACAAGGTCTATGCGACACAAAGTCAGGCGAGGACAACAAATGAAGTTCAAGATTTTGAATGAACACATTTTTATAGGGTGGAAATTTTGTTGTAGAAAATCAATCTGGCATTAGAAAATGCAAAATTAACCTCCACCTCCTTAAAGGAAATATGTCATGATTCTGACCTATTTGGAAAATTTTGGTATGGATAGAAAGATTTAGTAACATAGATTACATATAAATCAAAATAAGTGAAAATTGTCAATATTTGTGGAGGTATTTTGCCCTTTTAATTCCCACCCAATAGCTTACTCGAAAACGGTTCCGACAAATCCACATCGCAGGCAAATGGTGACGTCAAAGGGATGACCATCATAATTTACGTCGTTTGGGACCATCATATCGCAGTGTTGCAACTTCATAATAATTAAACACAACGAAATGAAACAAAAATGTTTCAGTCGTAACTTTTTTCTAATTTATTATAATTTCATTAAACATCAATATTACAGTGTCAGCAATAACAATTCGAAGTCAAAACGATGTTTGGTTCACCTTTGACGTCCCGGAGGAGAGCAAAATTGGGCGCTTTTGATCAATGAAGCGTGGCGAAAAATCCGCCCGTTTTTGTATATGTCAATAAAGCAAAAATTAAAAATGACTCTATTTTGTTAATTGTACATCAAAAGTGTATTATTTTTTCGGGATTCGTGTGATGTAGGTTACATATAGTTATGGAGTGTAAGTCAAACTGAGCTTGACAAAAAATTTTGGACATATTCATTTAAATGCTACACCTCAAAACTACAAACCTCCATGATTCCGAATAGGGAAAAAGAGACAATATGCTAAAACTAGGAATAACAATAATTTTACTCAACTGACCAACTATAACCATAGTAAACGTAAGTAATGGGTATTCTTACATTGAATATGTTTACAATAACTGTATTAATTATTATGATCCGACGCAAGCTAGTGTCTGATGGTTTGGTATTTTAGGGTGGATTGGTATGATATAGTGCTTTGTACATTAAATGACGTATGGCCGGAAGAAAAAAAAATGATGATGATAAAAAAAACGGAAAACTCAAAAAGAGGAGTCCTAGGGGCTAAAATAAATATGAACTTGTGTAGGGGGAGGTATGTGGCATAAACAAGTTCACATTTTAATCCTATAATGCCTGGAATTTTTTAGTTTGAATTTTTTATCAAATTGAAATAATTTTTGCATGATTAACGATATTGAATAATTAACATTACATTAAAAAATAACAATTGGGCTTATTTTTTTGTTGTGGATATGGTCACTCAAATAGACATGTCAAAATTAGGCTACCGTGTACACAGATGGAAATACGTTATTAAATTACATGATGATGTGTGGGCACACCCCTCACAAGTAGACAAAATCTAGTGGTTATCAATGGAGTACTTTTTCTGAGAAGAATTCCACTTGGTCTCACTTTCACAAGTTGTTCGTTTTCCAGAAATGCAGGTCTAATACTACCAACGGTCTGCTTGAAATAAACATGATTAAATCATTCCCAAAATCAACAGCTTGTACAGAATACGCTGGTTCCCTGAGGCTGGTCTCTCCACCACTTCAAAAAACAAAAGGAGCCATTAAAGCGAAGCCCAAGGCACATGGAACCAGCGTAGTAGTTGAGTAACAGAAGGAGCAGATTGAGGGCCGGCCGGAAATCCACAATTTAAGACGACGCCCTTGGTTTTTTTAACACGTAAAAAGCGAAACTTGACGAAAAATTATGATTTAATATCTCAAAATCCTTAGAGGTGAAAATTTATTCTGAGGGGATTTATAGCGTCATATTTTCTGAGAGTGAGTGGTATAATTTAGAAGAGAGAATTATTTAGTTATGTGTGTATCTTTGAGAAGGGATCCTGGGTGGCGATTGTGTTGAAGGGGGTGTGGATGTAAGCTTTCCAAACTGCTCAGAAGTTCAAACAGCAACATGCAAGGCTATTGTAAATGTTTAAAAAGAATACTAAAAACTGGTAGGGAAATTGTAGATGGCTGGAGGAAAGGACCAGATGGTATTTTAAACAAAATTCCCACATAGGCATTGCAAATGTGCCTATGTCAAGTGTTGTAATGAAGTGTTAGAGCTTCAGGATAAAAAGTACTTTGCACTGCTAATGAGTGCAAGGATTCTATGACTTTGACTTTATCAAATATGCTTGAATTGGGATCACATGACCTTAGTTAGGTGTAATGTTTACAAACTGGTGCTTGCATTGTGGGATGGATTCAATATCCTAATGTGGGAGGAGCTGGGAGCTATAACATTAGTTCAGGACCCCTCTTTTCTTTAATTAATGAAATACAGCTTATCCGTGACGTAAGAGGGATAAAATTCAGGAGGGTGATGATTCTGATTCCTTTGGTGGGTTGGGGGGCAGAGTGGGGTGGATGGGATAATGATGGGGGTGGGTGAGAAATGAGAATGAGAAAGTAATTTAAGAAGAAACAACATTTCTCCACAAAGAAAAAAACAATGCTTACTTTGATCGTATAGTACCTTGACAGGTACATTGGACAGATATAAGGATGTTTATCGGGTGGAGTGGATGGGTGAAGGGTGGAGATGTCAAGTTAACAGACATTGCTAGCATCTCGAATGAAATCATTTCTTACAATGAGGGTACAACAAATATGATTGTAAATCAAAGTAGGGGGATGTAAATATGGAGCATCTATAGGCCTACTTGTACAAAGAAAATTATCGCATTCTCTCCTCATTTGAACTCATGGTTTAGGCAGGTCATTATTTACACCAGAAGGATGATGAGAATTCTGGAGTAAAACGAAAACACTTGACCATTCTTCTGTAAACATCACAAAAAGAACGACATATGGGATACAGTGATTAAAAGCCGTTTAGCTCACCCGAGCATATGGAGTTCCAAAGGAGAGAAAAGGGTAAAGGCCAAGAAGACAGACAGGACGAGACAAGGACAGAAGCGACCCAGGCCACTACCCAAAAATCTGAGCAATTTAAAGAGCCATGGCATGAGCTGGCCAGTACAGCTGTGCCACAAACAAGATGACATGGTTTTGCCCAGGAGGTTCTCAACAAGTGTGAAAAGCAAGCAAATAATAAAAGCAATCAGGCAAGCAGCAGACACGCAACGCCCCACCCACGGCGCAAACGTCCCAACCCCATGCCTGGCCCAGTCAATGTTGACCTTACAGAGTTGGGGACGCATCAAACTGGCCCAAGGAAAAGGCTCCACTTAGATACCCGCCACAGGCTACGAGCACGTACGAAACAGCATGAGGCGTCGCGGGCGCAACCATGTGAAGTTTAATACATAATATAAATATATATATTATATATGAGACTTAGTCAACAGCAAAGCACGAAATTCCGATACTTGAAAAAATCTTGTTAAAAACAAAAAGTATCGCGCTTGCGGCATAATGCCCACCTGAATACACTAGTATGATCACGTCGTCTTAATAAACGTAATCCAGATGAGACTTTCACATTATGTCTCCAAATAATCTGGCGCGTATAATGGAGCGAAAAATTATGTATAAAAATCCAGTAAAAATGATTAAAATGGCCGTCCCCCCGAACTGAGACGCAAAAAGAGCAAGGAATTATGGGTGCCAGTGACGATTTGATTTTAGTGTATGGCTCCGTACTGATGCCACGGTTGCGGACATGATACACAGGCGATAGGGTCGTACCGGAAATTTTTAATGTGGCAGTTGGTGTGTCTCGAGGTTTTCTTTTCTGAACACAAAAATAAATGCCTCATTCACCCCGTCCTTAGATCCCATTCGTACTGTATTATAATGCCGTGAAATAGAAATTTCTAAATTTCTTTGTCTAATAACGAACGAGGGAAGAGTTGTATGCTGGCCGCTCATGGGAACATTCCCCCACATGACCGCTCAATTACAATGCACACCAAATTGGTTTGTGGTTACACTCAGTATAGAACTTGTGTCTTCATTTGACATTTTGGTGAGGAGTTGTATAATGCAATCGAGGCTGGCCGCCACGCACCTGTTATTTAACTATTAATATATTGCATGCTCGTTTGCCCGACCGGGTTGATCTGTCGAAAAATATCACCTTCGCCCAAAAAAATTAGTTTCGCTTGTCTCCTACTCGCCCAACATTAAGCCATCCAGATGTATATAATTATCATGGCATTTCATGTTTACTATACCAACACATCTACTTACAGAACTTGACAAATGAACAAAGACGAACCTTGCAATGCAAACGTACGCCTTACATCCACGTTGCTGTGTTTGTGATGTGCCTAATCGGGCGGAAGTTGTTTCAATTCATACCCTGTGATTTTGAGCTAAAGATGAATTCCAAAGATTCTAGTCAAATAATAGAAGGGAAAAATATTGAGAGGAGCAAAACAATCGGCCGTTACTAGAAGTTCAGGCCTCTCTATCTTGGACCACCCCCCGTTGGCCAGCAGCAGCAACCATGACAGCAGATAAATGCCACAATTGGTTTAAAGACACTATCGGTGATTTTTCCCGATGATGAGGCAAATATTTGCATTTGCAGAATAGCTTAAAACTCGAAGATCGGTCTGTAGAATTCTCATAATTACTTTTCCAAATGAGAGAAGTTACAGAAGAAGAAGAAGACCAGCAGAGTTCCGAATGATACGAATTCTCCATTCCATTCTGTTGTTTAATTTAAGTAGTCGTACGGACAGTAATGACTAAAATGGTCCATTTTGTCCTTATATCATTTAGCAGGGTATATGTGATTAGGCATCGTACGCAGTATTGGTACAGAGGCATGCAAAAATTCTGATTTTGATGCAGTTTTTTTTTATTTTTTGGTTTCTGATTAGCAATCACCCTGATAGTGCCATTTAAATCCCATAAGGGTGGTTTTTATTAGCAGGCATTCCCCATAAACACCATGATCATAGCCCCACACGACACCAGCAAATTGCACTTATTTCAATAAAGATTGTTTTTAAACATCTGTAATTCAACAAAACAGAAATAGCTTCTTTGATTAGGTTGCAACCCTTAAGAGATTTTGAGATCTATGTCAGTTTCTGGGTGTAATTATGCCAGAGTGCATTCATATGACAGCGTCAATTGATCTGACTTGCCGTTTGTGGAGGACAAATGATTTGTAAACAAGGCGAGTTCATCGAACACAAGTCTCGCCATGCTTTCGCCGCTTAATTGTAGACAAAAAGCAGCACACCAGAGCTGCACTGTGCGCTCAGGCCAGGCCGTTTTGTCCCCAAAAAAGTTTGTGCTACAACAACCAGATAAACGATTATTAACTCGTTGCCCACTTCCAACTATTAATTTGACACAACCCTAGGGGTCAAATTTTCCATGTGCGAGATTCTCTTGCAATGTTGAAAAACCCGTCCCAGCACGAGCATAAGTCAGAGATTGTTTTATCGAAGTAGACAACCCCTGCGCCTTTGCATTATCAGTATTCTTTTACTTTACCTGCTCTGTAATTTGACCACCACTCCCTAGGGTACAACATTTTCATTTGTGCGGAGATATTAATCATGAGAAGTCCCCTCAAGAAGAGCATACTAAGATGTAGTTGCCGTAGCACCCACATGGTTGTTTGCATTTTGATAGTATTATATACCTATCAACTTTGCATTTGACACCACACTATGGCGGTCACAATATTTCATTGTGGAGATATTATCTTGAAACAGTTCCAAAACATAATCATAACCAAGAGATGGTTAGGAAGTTAGCAAAAACCCCGGTTTGCATTTGAGATCTTTTATTTCCTGCTCTTTCATTTGACACCACCCCAGTGGCATACACATTTCATTGCTAGATATAGTTACTTCATGAAAAGTTCATTGCAAAAATCCCTTCTTAAAATTCACTAAATTTAGTTAATAAAAAGTAGAAAAGTTATTCAATTTGGCAACATATTTTTGAAAAAATCATGTCCTGACCACATTTTCCAGCACAAATTTGTAGTCGCATATTTTACGTGGGTCCAGATAACGTGGTGAATGGCAACAATTTGCAGTATTTTCACATTTGTCAAGAGTATGTACAACGGTTATGTGCTAACCCAAAGACTGACCGAGTAGAATAACCCCCACACTCATTTAATGAAAACATGGGTACTGATCTAGATTATATATTGATGTATAATACCTTTTTTGTTGTGTACTCCCCCCTTTTGATAAGCTTTTCGTCTTGTTTGGCACCTGTTGTACCCCCCCCACCAAATACACACAGCCATATATACTGCCAAATAAACACATCGATGACATAATTTATGCGAAGGTAACAACTCCTTATGACATCATATTTATTTTTAGATAGGGTGTAGTATTTAACACTGACCATTGACAAAACTGAGACAAATTTGGTTTGAAAAAAGTTGCAATTTTAAATACTTCAAAGAATGCCCCTATTCTAAGTAGAAGGCCCCACATGCTATTTTGACCACAATTATTTTATTCCCAACAAAGATGTGTGCCATATAGTATAGTCTGCTATTTGCTTAGCCGAAGGAGGGGGAAATTTTGCCATCCAACAAATGGCTACCCCATTTATGACACGATACAGCAATTACGCATGATTTACAATTAGATCAATTGCATCAACAATGCCCCTTAATTGTTCCACTGCCACTTGACCGAAAAATTGCTGATCATACAAAAGCAGTGTACGGATAGAAGTCTCTTCTTGTTAGTGGTAGCGAGAGGAAGAGAGGTTGAAATATCAATTGTACCATTCATGTGATACAGCAATTATGCACCCCCCTTATTGAAGTTCAGATCAATTGTTGCCTACATCCCTCCCAAACCAATCACCAAACAATCCCCCAAACCACCAAACCCACATTCTAAAACAAAACTAAAACCGGATGCAACCCTCCCCTCCCCGCCTCAAAAAAAATGCCCCTTTAATCGGCCAAAATTGACAATTGACCCAATATGTGATCACCCAAAGATTAAGGCATAGTCTTCTTTCATGCAGCGAAGGTTATTTTGCCTCCCTACCGATGTACGCCTTCGATGGAGACTACATAATTTACGCATATTTAATTAATTAGCTCATTGCATACCTAAGCCCGCTTAGATCACACACAGCTCAAATTGCGAAAAATAGATGCGACACCATGATCAGGCTTTCATTGCAGTTGAAGGAATTTTCCGGTATCTATCCAATTTGGACCGTTTCAAAATGATAGCATTTATAGCAATTACGCCTCTTTTTTGCATATTAATTACGACTCATGCCATACTTAATTTGCCTGAAATACGCTGCCGACCGAAATCTAATCCAGTTAGCAGAACATCTCCAGCACGCTCACTTCCACCAAGTTACAACATACGCCCTTACGAGAACTCCAGAAAACTTTTGAAACAAGCCTGCGGGAAAATTTTCGTTATTAATTATGCCAAAATGAGGTAATACTTAAAGCATATTTTACGCCCAAATATCTAATCAGGTTGAGAAACTCGTGGACCGATTCTTTCCACCAAGTATACATCATCATAGCACTTTCGGAACTCTCACGATAAATCGTCACACAAGCACCTTTGTGAACACACGGACATCAGGCAGACAGATCAAGATTGACAGACAGACAGACAGACAGGACAGACGGACAGACAGACAGACAGACAGACAGACAGACAGAAAAGTGCATTTACGAAGTCTCTGACCGAACCAAGTTTCAGGCGAGACAAAAACTGAAGTTCAAGAATTTTGAATGAAAACAACTTTTTCTAGGGTGAAATTTTGTGTAGAAAAGACCCCCACCACTCAACTGGCATTTAGGCAACAATGCACAAATTACCTCCACCCTTAAAGGAATATGTCATGATTGAATAGTTTTTTTTTTTTGGAAATTTGGTATGGATAGGAAAGCTTTTTAAGTACTTTTTTAGCATTACATGAATCCAAATAGTTACGCATAAATTGTCCAGATTTGATTGAGTTATTTTAGACCCTTGTTAATTCCCAATTCCAATAGCCTTACTCGCGAAAACGATTCCGACAAATTTACATCGCAGGCAAATGGTGCCGTCAAAGTGATGACAATCCATAATTTACGTCGTACGTTGTAACCATCATATCGCAGTGTTGCCACTTCATTTGTTTTTATTATTGAATAAACACAACGAAATGCAAAAAATGTATCTGAACTTTTTGGTTCTAATTTTATTATTACTTTCATTAATCCATCAAATATTACAGTGTCTCAGCAATAACAATTCTGAGTCACCCGTGTTTTGGTCATCACTTTGACTGCAGAGGAGAGGCAACCTGGGCGTTTTGCTCCCTGCCGCCGTGGCGAACACCACCTCCGCCCGGTTTTCGGTATGTCCTACCGCCCACCTTACCACATGCCTCTATTTGTTACTTTTCAGCTCATGTTGTATTATTTTTTCGGGAAATCGCACTCGTGATGTAGGCATACATCTCGTTTCTGAGTGTGGCGGTGTCCGTCAACCTGAGCTCTGACACCAAATCTTGACCTCTTTTCCCCCCCTTCACGTTTGCGTTTTTTAGCCACCTCCCAAATACCACACCTCCCTGCTCTCCTGCTAGAGGGACCGGAGCCAATATGCACAAAACTAGGAGTGAAATAACAGTAATTTTACCTGCCCCTGCCCCAACTTATACCCATAGCTACCATACGTCCGGTTTATTCTTCCATTGGACCTCTGTTCCCCTCCTGTCTCCGTCATTCTGCATCCTAAGGCAGCTAGTGTCTGCGGGGATTTTCGGTGGATTGGCGAGTGATATCGAGACGTTTGTCCATTAAATGACTATGCCGAAGGACAAAACTGTATTTGAATAAAACCCAACAGCACCTCCAACCTGAGGAGGGCCCTCGGTCTAAACTACAATCTGAATTGGGTCGGGGGAGGCGTGTATTGCAGGCGCCATCCTTTCATTACAGACCTTCGAACAGGGGGCAGAGCAAGAACAATAAGAACACCCCGCCCCCCAAAATTTGCAGACGTAAATTTTGTTGATCGACGCACCACATATTTTTTCAAATATTTTTCTTTTATTACTTTTAATATTATTCGCTCCAAAACCTCGGAGAAGTACCTCACCCCAGTTTTTTTGCCATTCTTGGCCTGGAGCGACTTTTTTATCCACGGTTTTTCTTTACCAAGGTCCTTTTTTCAATTTTTTCCAGGGTCCCCCCCTCTTATGTATCGTTGTAGGTCAGCACCCCCGTGCGGGGCCCCCTTGTTGTCCTTTGCGAGCCTTCCAACCCTCCCCTCGTGGGTTCGGCCCCTCTTTCTCTTTTTTGCCCTGGGGTTTATTGCCATCTACCCGGGTTCCCTTTTTTTGCCGCTTCTTTGGGTTTGTTTTATTTTTTTTTGGCTTTTTTCACCCCTCCCCCCACCCTGTTACCCCCCAGTTCCTCGTTCCGCTTTTCCCCTAGACGCCATGTGTGCTCATGTACACCCAGCCCTTTTAACGACACAGGTCCCAACCAACACCTTAAGAGAGCCATTTGTTATACGCCCAGAACAAAATTTCTTTTTTTTTTTTTCCGTTCTTTTCCATTTTTTTTTGAGCGAGGTTTTTCCATAGAGCAGCTCCCCCCAAGTGCCAGGGCCACAGAACCCCCCCCCGCACCCCATTAACGGCAGCATTGGAGTTGCAGTACAGAATTGTTTTTCCCATGTTTCTCAGTGTGGCAGGGCTCCTCGCTCACTTTACCAGAACATGTTTACCTAGCCAGACCTCAGGTAACCACAGGGAACGTCAATATGTACCGGCAGGTAGTTTTTTTTTTTTTAGCATGTCCCTTGTACCTAGGTGCGCCGCAGCCCACTTGGGGACAGACGAGGACCAGGCTCGAGCAGCTGTTTAGAAATTCAAAGGGGAGCCACCACAATAGTGGGCCGGCAGCTAGGCTGCGGCCTTTCAGCCTATAGCAAAACAATATCAGGGCGAGCAGGGGCAAGAGACTTCCTCATTTTAAGCAGTCTATAATAAAATAAAACAAGTTATACACTTGTTTTAAATCCTTTCTATTTTTTTTGTCCCCCCTGTCTGTATAATGCCCTGGTGGCTGGAATATTTTTTTTTAGGTTTTTTGCAATTTATTATTTTATCAAATTGAAGCACTTCTTATCTACTTAATTGTTTTGCGTTATTATAAAGCAGTATTGTGGGGTGTATGGGCGGGTGGATTTTGTCTGGGGTCGAAGAATTCTTTTTTTTGACACATTTTTTACAATGTAAGGAAAATTAAGAGGTTGAAGAAAGAAAGTAAACAAGGAAAAACAGAATGGTGGGGGGATGTAAATAATACGGGGGGGACACCGGGAAAAAGGAAAGAAAGAAAATAACCTTGGGCTGATTTTTTTGTTGTGGTTTCTATGGTTCATAAACAGACTTGTCACCTTAGGCTTTTGTTTTTTCTTTTTCCTCGGTTTGTGAGTTTTCTTTTTTTTTGTTTTTTTGTACGCGAGACACGGCTTTAGGTCCACCCACTTACACATGCACCAGCCTGAGCACACACACCCCACAAGTCACACGTCGACCCCCATCTGTGTGGAAAAACCGGGAGAGTGATTTTTTTGAGAAGCCACCATCCCTGCAAGTGACAAGTTTCGAATATGTCACAACCAAGCTTGTAGTCTTTCAGGCCAAATGCCCCGTTCTTTATTCCACCACAGTACGCTGACAAACAGCAAACTGTACACTCCGTCACCCTCAAATCTCGCTGTAATTCGATGATTTTCACCACCCATGGTTGTGTGTTCGACGCGTTTTTACTGGAAAATCTAAAACCACTGCAGCAACAATGAGCAATCAAGCGCAACAGCCCCCGAGGCCGCAGAGAACACAACCCACCCAGCCGAGTAAGCAGCCGGAATACCCTGAGGGTCCCCGGCCCCTCCAGAGAAATCCCCACATTAAGACGACGCCACTATGAGTTTAACACGTAAAAGCGACATCTTGACAGAAAAATCACATTTGATTTATATCTCAACAATACCTCTAGCGGTGAACATGATCTGATGGGGATTATAGCGTCCAAATTTCTGAGATCGTGCGTGAGCGGTATAATTTAGAAGAGAGCATTTCCCCTTTTAGTTATGTGTGTTATATTTGCGTAGGGATCTGGTGGCGATTTTCTTCCTGCTACGCTTCAGACCCCGGGGGTGTGCGATTGTCGCTTCACACATGCTCGAAGTTCACAAACAAGCAACATGCCAAGGATTGTAAATGTTTAAAAGATATACTAACTAAAAATGGGTAGGGCAAAACCCCTTGTAGAGGCTGCGGGAAAGGACCAGATGGTATATTTTAACAAATCCCATTCACCGTTACGTGACATTGCAATGTGCCTACCCGTTGTGTCTGGAATGCAGTGGTAGAACTCACCGGATAAAAAGTACTTGCAGGCTAAATGAGTGCAAGATGCTATGACTTGACTTTTATCCAAATATGACTTTGCATGGAGATCACATGACCCTAGTTAGGGTTGTAATGTTTACAAAACTGGCCTGTATTGTGGGATGGATTCAATATGCCCTATGTGGGCAGGGAGCGACATACAATGTAGATTCGGACCCTTCATGTTCTTTTAATAATGAATACAGCTTATCTGGATTATGACGTAAGAGAAGGGATTAAATCAGGAGGTCGGTGATTCTGATACCTTGGGCATTGGGCTTGGGGGCAGAGTGGGTTGGGGGGGGATTAATGATGGGGGTGGGTGAGAAATAATTAGAAGAAAGAAACACACATTTCTCAAAAAGAAAAACACACTGCTTTTACTTTGATATATGGAACTATGACATGTAACATTGGACAGATAAATGGATGATAGTGTGTATCGGGTGGATTGTGTTTTGGAGTGGATGTGTTGAAGGGTGGAGATGTGGGAACTGATGTCAAGTTAACAGCATTGCTAGACATCTATGAAATCCATTTCTTACAAATTGAGGCTAAAAACAATATGATCTGTAAAATCAAAGTAGGAGGGATGTAAATATGCCGAGCTATCTAAGGCCTACTTGTACAAAGATAACATTAGCCCTCTCTCTCTCCTCATTTGAACTCATGCCGTTTATGGACGGGTCATTATTTACACCAGAAGGCGAGATATGATGGAATCTTGGAGTAAAACGAAAACATTTGTGAAGCGAGAGGGCGGGGAAGGATGGGAATCTGAAAATGACACACACTTTCTCGAAAAAAACCATTCACCACTGGATATAGGGCCTTTGCAAAATGGGGAGGGCGGGGCGGGGGGTGAAAGGGTATCTAGGCATTTTCTGAGGGAGAGAATGTGGGTCCGTCTTATGATAGACACTGCATACAAAGGTCATTCATTTGGCGGGGCTAGTTGGCCAGGAGAGTGAAAGGACTAGGTGAGCAGATGTGTGGCGACCACCCCCCTATTTTTTATCTGATTATTTGGGGATCAGAACAAAGTTCATATTTTAAAATATGAAGTAAATTTAAGTCCAAAAATATATCCATGTAGTTATGAAAAATCTCCAAATGTGGTCGACAACATGTTTATTAACATGCAATGTCTAATGGGTACAATTTTAATTTAGTCACATTGTTAGTTACCAAAACCGATATAATATTCAAAATTTGTAATAAGATGTTGGGGATTACATATCTATCATGTGAGGGAGGGGAGATATTAATATGAGATGGGAATCGGACATGATAGGTCAACCACATTACGAGACGTTTTGTTAGGCAAATTTTACTGGGGTGTAATGGACTGAGCAAAATATGTGTTTGGGACTTTTCATCATTTCTGAATACAGACCAAATATCATTTTGTTTGAGTGAAATGCGTGGCAAAAGGTTGTCGATTAAGTCTTTTAAGGGTCATTCACATATTTTAATAAGAAAAAAAGCTCAGTAATTCCTTGGGCAAAAATTAGTAACATGTGACCCCTATTGATAACTTCGCTCCCCTCCACAACATCACAAAGTCAATGTTGTCGCCCATGTGATAATGATACGCTGCAGGGGCTAAAGTTAAAAAAATTGTCATTACCTTTATAGTGAAATACAAAAAGAGCAAATTCTGAATCTATCCTGCAGATACGTAAGTACTTCATGACCACGGACCAAGTCATGTATGCGTTAACACGGCTACCCATTGACTACAGCTACAGTCTGACCAGTATTGACAGGACATGATATGTGTTGACGATGACCTACTTGCTAGAGATGCAACAGTAGAATATGCGATGGATAACCAATGCCTGGCGTGACATATATAATAAATGATAAAGGCCCACGACCAAAAACAGGCCATTGCATTTCACAAAACAAACAGGCGAATCGTTGTATTCGTGACCAGGCCTATTAAACTGCTGCAGGCTAAGCAGTATAGCAGGATATCGGATTCACTTCAATCAACGAGGCGCATCCTTCTCCGGCCGGACGCGCGCCAAACAATTCGACCTCAGCACACAAATTCCAATCCCGTTTTTGTTTGCACTTGCTTTCTACTATCTGAAGAAGGCTTTATCTCACCATCAGGAATTAAGTACATATATGCACTTTCCCCGACTTTTTTCGGGCCGTCTACAGGAGACGCCACATGATTACGTTTACACCGTGTGTTGACACGATCACACAGAGGATTATTAGCTCGGTACACACCGGATGTACCTTTTAGCCGCAGTTTTAGAGATTAACGTTCGTACACACGTTACGATTATATTGTAATCGCGAAGTAGAAATATGTGAATATCCGAGGTTATATGATAGATTTCAAAGAAATTGGGGCAAAAAATTACCAATTAATTTCGAGGGAGAAAACAGTGCAAATACAAGAGGTGAGAACACCCGCAGCAATGATTTTTATAATTTAAAGTATTGATTCGCCAAAAATTATGTACTTCCCCATGGGTGCGTCACTTTTAAACGCATACGGATCTAGCCCGGGGGCGCCCTAAATGTTTTATCATCAAAAGGCCAATTTGGCCAAAATTTGCCAAAATATGGACATATATCTCAAAAAGGCATGTAATTTCACCGTTTAAGGGCCAAAATCAGGAGGAAACTGCCTGCCTACTTTTACCCTAGAAAACAATTACACTGATCAACCATTTAGTTGTTTCACATCTAAATAATTTTTTCCACGCCCGTGTCCGCCAACGCAATGTTAGATCTTGAATGATGTCTGTCGATTATACACTTCTCAAACGATGTCTTACCTGTATCTTTGGTACAGAAATGCCTCTTAAAAGTGAAAAACAAAAGGCCGATTTTTATTGCTGCATTTAAATGTTAAAACATGTTAGACTTTCCTATTTGCTCCTAGGAAAGCTAAGAAATGACCACAATTTTTGCTATCAAGAAAGATTACTACAGGTAATCCCTTTCAGTGGATCATTTGGACAGAAAAGCATTAACAGTGCAAAAAAAATCAAAATGTTCACATTTTAGGTAGCACCTAGTTGTTATGTGAAATCTCCTCGGGTAGCACCTTTAAGCATTTGCCTTATTTCATTAGCGAGATGTCACCAGTTTTGGGATTGTAGGTTTCAGTTTCGTTCTACTGCACATGACACCTTTCCGAAGATTTCCAATAAGTAGGCTGAAGCCGAGCCGAAAGGTGTAAATTACCGAGTTTCTAAGCCTTGGCATACACTGCAGAGCATCATCCCCAGATATGCTTATAGTTGGGAGATATTGAGAGACCATATAAGCCGCAGCCAGCCTTCTTCACTCTCTGAAGACCATCCGGGCTAATGGAATTCCTAGCTATGTTGAGTATCTTAAGACCAGTGAGATGTTCTAAGTTTTCCAAACTTGTCACCTGCATAAATGAAAGACGTGAAATTGTTCTCAACGAGATGACATTTTCCTATGTTGAATGTGAACGTGAGCATAAAATACACGGATGCTTTGAAAATCATGCGCAGATGTTTTACCACAGCCTACAGCTACATAAAAGGCAAAGATTTGCGAAATTGGCTGATGTTTGGAAATATCTTCCCTATATAAAGTATATAACCAAGTATGGTGGTATGATAGATTTGGTTTCCTAGTACCTTTACATGCAGCATTGTGGACATTGGTGAAATATTGCTTTTGCTTAATTTACCTTTAATGTGATACCTACATCCAACATTGTTCATTTCATGATATCATCTTCCAAGTGACCAATCAAATAGTGCTTAGATGCTGATACATGGGCAGATAGTGCCCAGGGGGTTAACTCATGCAGAGCCGATAAATAGTTACATGTTTTGAAAGCCTAATTCAGGATTCCCCCTTTTATGATGTGATATAAATATTGTTTGTAGCAAATACCTCTTCCTTTAGTCTACTTTTTTTTCTTACCTTGGTAGCTTCCAAGCCAAGATTTCTCAAATTTGGAAACCCTGAAAAATGAATAAATATTGGTATATGATTAAAGGTCCATGGTCCGAACGCTAATAGCCTCGTCCCCAGAGACCGGAAGTGGTCAACGTTTTGATATCTGAAGAAAGCTACTATTTTTCTTATTACCTTGTGAAATCTTAGGATTAAAGGATGTTTGGTTTGGAAATTATGAGCAAAAATGTGCACCATTTTGGTCGACCAATATAATTTTACACAGTAGTCTTATGGGGCTTACAAAATCATGTTTTTAGCTCTTACATCAAAACGGACTTTAATATCGGCGCGAAACTTTACAGATGGGGTTTGGGGAAGAAGGCCATTCTAATAATACAAAAAACTTTATATATTTAAATCAGATCAAATATGATCGACTATTACAATCAGAAGTGCATCAAAGAATGGAATGCTTGTCATAAAGTTATAACGAAAGGGTCACAACTAGGTTAAAATTGGTCAAAATTGGGTCAGAGTTGGGTTAAAATTAGGCAATAATCATACCCATGTATTTCCAGTGACATCTGTAAATACTTTTGGCTACATTTTTTCCCACTATTTTTATGAACAAAAATAAAATAAGATTTGTTTACACTCATATTATTTACTGTCTATAGCTCATTATACTGCACACAATTACAATCCACATTAAAATATTGAATTGAAATGAAATTTTGGAATTAAACCAAGTTGGTGATAGCCTTTTGATGAAAATGAGAAAAATAACAATCATGCTCTATGTGGTAAACCTTTAAGGGTAATATAATACTGAGGATTAAAAGTCTAACCTGCAGACAGAAAAAAAACAGTAAGGTAAGGAACACACATACAAAAAAAACCCAATAAGGCTGTTAATATTAAAAATGGTTGCAAGGCACTTAACCATTAAGAAAATATTGCAAAACATTAACATGGAAAACTTTTTTAATCAGTAAACCTTCCATTTCACAAGCCAAATTAATGAAACAAGCCGTTCTCGAACCGCTAGTGTTGCCTGTTTTCACAATCCACCTTTCCTTCACTCCTATTTTATAACTTGACCTCAGTTGACCTTTGCAAGTGACCTTTGACCTTATTATGAAGGTTCCCATATTCCATATATGGTCAAAGTTTAGTATAAAATTGGATCGATTGAGCCCATTATTGGTCAAGCTATGGGTTGCAAAAAATATTGGGCAAGACGTAGTCGAGCCCAATATTTTAAAACTCATAGTGAGACCAATAAATATTGAGCGTAAATCATCCAATTTTATCATTATTATGTTTTGGATCCAATATTTTCCCACACTTGGATCCATACAAACATAATATTGGTTGCAAATGGACTTCAACTTTACAAAGTATGCCAATTTGATGTTTTCAGCCCATTTTATAATTTGACCCCATATGACCCTTGACCTCATTATCATATGAAGGTTCCAAGGGGCATCTATGACCCAAGTTCTGTAGCAATTGGACTTTTACTTCTCAAATGAGAAAACTTTAACCTTTGACAACACAGGCAGATGGCCACATGGGCAGACGGCCACACGGGCAGACGGCCACACGGGCAGACGGCCACACGGGCAGACGGTCAGACAGAATTGAGGATTGGTAGGTACCTCCTGCAAATCCCTGCAGACGACACAAAAATTGCCATGACTGAATCGAAGGACATCTTTGCAATCTGCAAGAATATTTACCATCAGACCTATTTCACAGCTCTGACAGGTAAAGCCGACATCATGACATCATTTGGCATCATGCATGCATGGGCTGAACCATATCAATTGTGAATTACTATGGTGTAGATTCCTTTTTTAGAGTAGCACAATTATTGGCATTGTCAGGTTCTGTTTAAAGATTCCATTAAAACATTTAAGAGGTCGGGCAATTTTCAGTTTAAATGTTTAGGAAATTAAACAGACACTGACAGCCCTAAAACAAACAAAAAATGTTAAGGAAATTTCTAAATCTTGTTGAAGTTGGTCAACAGGATTACAATTTAAATATGATTTAAGATCAGGCAGATAATCACAATTACGGTTAAAGACAAACCTGCTAACAGTGAAAAAACAGCATCAGTGACTGCCGTTCTGCTCAGGTTAAGGTTGTTAAGATTTTGTGGTGATGATACTGCCATAGCCTCTACTCCTTGGTCTGTCACTCCTGTACCTTCTAAAACTAATGTTACTAAATTGGGCAATTCTGAATAAAAAGAGAGAGAAAGAAAGGGATGATAGAAATGTGTTGAAAGTGCATGTTCCGATCATCTTTAGGACCCTCCGACTTACACCGGATACATTAGCAATTTTGGTATCTGATGAAAGGCCATATTTTTCTCATTGTCATCCTGAAATTTCAGCCTTCAAATCCATTTCTTTCTCAAGATAGAGCAAAAAAAACGTTGTTTTAATGGTTAACCCAGAGTAGGGAATACGACATTGCAATATGCATTATCGCTTCTACCATAAAAAAAACTTAAGTTTGTTTCCGAATGATACTTAGTGGTGAGTGTATGCAAGTGCCAGGCTCTTGTATCAAGTAGAAAACACTATAGACAAGAATCGAAACAGGCACCTTTAAGCGGCTTATCTACAATTGGGTGTCCATGGTTGGGTGTCCATGTGGACCCAGGATTAGGTTTTTCACACGTCCCATTTTAATGCTGATGCATTAAAAACAACATGCAAATCATGCAAATAAATGCAACCCCACTGTTTCTAGTCCAAGATGGATCTTAGGGATAAGTGAGAAATTCTACCAATTCTGACATGAGCATTTAACAAAAATTATCACAAACCACCAAGTTTTTTCAAGCTCTTTTTGCTTTTTGCTTTGTTTTTCATTTCCCGGAATCTTCTACTAACAGAATATTTTTGCTTGTTGATCTGTTATACATACACTCGGGGGTGGCCCTTTGTCAACCCATATCACTATGACCCCTGATGGAATTCAGAGCCTTAACGAATAAAATGCTGGGACGCGCACTTTATTCCGTTAAGGCTGCTGGATTCATCAGGGTCACTAGGACATGGGGTCACTTAATGACCACACCCACACTCAACCTGCATACTGGACACAGATTTTCAGTGTAGCTGTTTATTGTTACTGAGAATAACATGCGAAGTTTCTTCAAGCCTAAAGGAAAATTGAACACAATTTCATATTTCCCGCGATTCAAATAGACTACAATAGCCATACGAAAGTAAAATCTCTCTCAATAAGACACATTTCATACTATATTGATGAGTGATATTGATGTGGTTATTCAAAAACACATTATGTTTTTTATAAATCATATAACTGGAAGCCTGATTTTCCTTTCCAATGTTGACTGAAACATAATTATGCATTTTCCTTCTGAGAAGTGAAATGCCCCAAATACCATTTTAGCACCCTAAAAGAGAAAATGGACTGGACCAGTGACCCAGGTCCACCCACCCTGTCGCCATGATCTTTCCCCAATTCCGTTTGGCCCATATCCCACACGGACGCACACACATCCCATATCATGCTGTGGGCATCTGGAAAGGACATCAGGCTTCGGTTATATATTTATAAAACATAATGTGTTTTTGAATAAATCATTACACTGAACTGATTCCTTTACACCAATGTTGACTGAACATATGCATTAACCCCCCTTGAATGAATATTTTCAATCACATCCAGACTAGCACACTTAGTCGGAGGGAGCATGAATATTTCAGAGATAGAGGCGAGGACTTGCATTCAAAGTTGAATCCAAAGCGCCAGAGCACAAAAACACCTGGAATCTGAATTCGAAAGTCCAGAAGCCAATAACTCACCCAGATAGTGGAGTACACCAGTGGTGAGTCACGACCTTATACTTTATAGATGTGTTTAATAAATGACGCTAACCAAAAGTTTTTTGGAGAAGAAAGCCAGACCGAGACATCCCGCAAGAAAAACCAAGCCTAGGATAGCGAAAGGAAGACTCTGAAGGAACTGGAACCGACTATGCCCTAGAAAGGGCCAGAGCACCCCGCGGCAAAGGCGGAGCCAAAAAACGAAGAGCGGGCCCCATAGAGAGGGGGACCGATCAAACACCACAGATGAACCAACGGGGAGATACCCGGGGGATAAAGGTGGAGAGACTGAATGAGGCAACAAAGGCCCCAGCCCCGTGAGGGGCTGAGAGATAAGTCCAACCCGACCCGGAAGAAGAAGCTACAGGAAAGGATTCTCCGAGCTTAATTCAGCCGTGAAAGGGAACCGAAAGAGTAATAAAGGCTATGGACAAGAGCGCGCTGCACCCAAAGGATATTGGGGCTTTTCGGCCAGAACTCGACCGACAACTCAGCCCAAGAGGACTGCTTTCCGGTTCAGGACGACGGCCTTGCAGGAGTCAATTGAACGAACCACGCGGTCACCGAAGGACGAACCGAACAACTAGCTGTGTAGGCGGAGCTAGTCGCCCCCCGACCCGAAAATCCAACACAACGGACCGCTCGGCAGACAGCTAGCCAAAGCCTCAAAATAAGCGAAATCCCGCCTCAGGCTGTCACAGCCAGGAGATGGAACGATTCGGCCTCGACTCGTATGTAACGAACCCACCTAGGAAAAAACGAGGCATACCTCCGCAATACCGGGAGCCGCGGTACCAGCACCGGGCAACCAATAGATTAATAATAAACTAGCATTCCCCCAGAATCGGGCCACAGCGTCAAACCTGGCCCAAAAAATAGACAAAGTGGGTAAACCACCGCGAAGTCTACCATAGGTGAGAACCCAAAGGCTAGCTCTTGCAGAAACACGAGTCGAGCCCCGAAGGCTACCCGAGTCGAGAGCTCACTAACCTCTCGTGCACGCCCGATCAAAATCCAACCAGTGGCGACTGTCAGCAGAGAGCGGTGACAAAGTCTTAGAAGAACAGAAGGAACCTAACCAGCGGAACTTCTGTACCAAACGACA
>JAMKCH010057139.1:0-13013 GCA_023653785.1 Ophioderma brevispina | reverse complement strand
CTTCTGTGTGACATACCTTTAAACATGAGATTCAAAAGTCTAGTCGTAGAAAGTTATCGATGTCTGATCTTGTTTTAAGATAATGCGTGGGTGTCTGACAAAACTAAAAGACCAAAGATGGAGATTATTTTTTTTCTGGTTTTTTTGACGCTGCATTTATTTACTTCCATTCTCACAATTGATAAGTGCACATTTATACACATTGCGTACATTATAAACGTTTTTTTTGTATTTATATACAAACAAAACGTGGACACTGCTCACACAAGTTCAACTATCAATGCAAACAATATTTAAATTCTTGAAGTATTTCAATCGACCATGTTGTATAATGAGATAATGAATACTAAATATGGTTGAAGCTTGTATTTGAGCTAAGATCAGAAAAACACACATAGACAAAAGTATTGCAACATGCAGGAAAAAGGATTTCATAACAAAAAAAAATGATTTGGAATAATATGTACCCTGTTCTTAACCCACACATATGCGCTTGGATGCCCCAAAAGTCGTCATTACGTCAAAGTTCATCCAGTGATTTATCTGGAACATGCCCGGGGAACATGATATTATTCTTATGTTCAGCAGTCAAAGTTGTGTTTTAGAAACAGAAATTATTCCCCAGAAGCCTAGAGTGCGAAAAACATTCTGGAGTTGATTGCCATGTTCCCTAAATATGCGGATTAAAAGAGCTGGCGAACGATAACCTGCCGATTGCACCACAGAAGGAAAAGGCAATATGAGACACAGGAACGTCAAGAAATTTGTGGGGTTTAACTCTAACGTTACGGGAGAAAAGGGTAGTGCTTGTGTGGTGGACAGAAAACGAGATAACGTCAATGAAAGATGAGAGCAAGTCCATCGCTGTTGGACCCAGGAAATTGAATGACAACGGAAATGGGGACGCAAACTACGTCATTTATCATTCACAATGCATTGCGGATGTCTCAGAATTTTCATTTTTTAAGACCACTGTCTTCCATTGACGTTATTATTTTCGGTCACACAAGCAAATGCATTTTCTCCCCAAAATTTAGAGGAAATCCTAACAACCAGAACAAATCTTTCGTGGCTAATTGGAGTCATTGTGGCGTTCCTATGCCAGCTCTTTTAATCCGCAATATTTAGGGAACATTACATTCAAATCAAAATGTCTTTCGCACTCTAAGATTCTGGGGGATAATTCTGTTTCAAAACACGACTTTGACTTGCTGACATTAAAGAAGAAATATGAACATTCACCGTGCATGTTTGATTAAATCATTGATGAACTTTGACGTAAATAGTGGCGGTAATAACAAAATCCATCACTTAAAGCGAGTGAGACTTCAAACAAAATCCTTGCTCCATTTCGTGTATCCTCAGGTCGTCAAGTCTTACAACACAAGGCCACACCATTACACAATAGGTATAAACTACGAGTTCTGATATTCGACTTTATTTGAGATGAACAAAGGAACTTCCTGTTACTTGCTTACCTGTGTTTGGTAGCTTAACAATCGAAACGGTCAGATTTTTGATCATACGATTCTGTATTAAAGTAAAATACTCCAACACGCTCAGATGACGTGATTCTCCAACGTGAATTTCAGCCTGTGATGGGAGAAGAACGACTCTGTCGATCCTTGTTTTTGTTTCTCAGGAAATCCGCATTAATCCAGCACATTGCCCACAATCACCTACTTTTATCTGAGGATCAAATCCTGTACCTATCGCACACGTACTGTAGCCTGTTTCGTCCTATCTCATTTTACACAGTGTAATCCCGGTCCTTCCAAGCGACAGACGCCCTTATTTCTTCTGAGATGAACTCCCGCGAGAGGGCTTCCATCAAAGAGTGTTACATCCACTGTAAAAACTGTCAATGTAAGCATAACAAACGCTTTTTTCACTAATTATTCTAAAATCTCTTTAAAATTTAAGAGACACAAATGTGGATATGTCAATGGGTTAATGCCATCCCCCCACACACATATATGACTTTAGTACGGGTAATCTCAACACTATTTCAATCTACTAAAAGTAAAATCCAGCGAAAACCGTGCACTTCCAAAATTTGTTTGGACTTGAGTCCCCTATTCTGAGAAGATGCTTTTTTTCCACAGAATAATAACCATAACATCTTCAAAAGGCCAAAATGGATATGTTTTACGTGTACCGTCCTTCCACTCTATCATGTACAACAAGGTGCTATAAAGTTTTAATGCAGATCTTTGCCAGTGTAGGGTATGTACAGTGGTTATTGATTGGATTTTTATATTTTTTTAAGATAGGGTTTTTTGTGTTAGGTGGACTCTCCAATAATTAAGGCTGGAGGTAAAATCATACTTTCACTTTGGAAGATAACACCCCCCTAGTGTAGAACATAACAGGTTAGTTTGATATCCCTTTAAAATACATTTTTAAGATATTTTAGTGGACCGTTTTTTAAACTTTTTTTTTGCTTTGAAAATCCAACCAGTTTTTGTTAAATACTTAGTATTCCCTTACGTCTAAGGAAATATGACGATCTCCGCAAAAAGGGAGCTAGCCTTATTTTTTTCTATTAGAATCATAGGAGCAATTGCACCTAGCTCAAGTCAGGGTCCGCTCCGTGATTTTGTCAAAAAGTGCTTCAAATGCAGTTAAATGGATTAGGGATTTGGTCTTCTATAGTAGATATCAAAATAAAATTTGTTTCCAAAGTATATGATGTAAGGATTTCGACTTAAGTGGGAAATGAAATGACATAAAAATCAGGGATTATTATTAAATGTTTGTCAGCAGCAGTATATTGAACAAGATAAGATGATCAGAGGACGCAAGAAACAATCTCAGAATTAGAGAAACTCAAGTTTGCTAGTATTCTAACAAACTGTGCTTAATATTGTTAAAGGTACTCTTAAAGCGGCCACTGGCACGTTTTACATATCTTCCCCAATTGGCCGCAAATGTTAGTCTAGGCCATTGGAAGAATAACGGATACATTTACAGTAAAAATTAATATACCCTAACACAGATAGGGAATTAATAAGAGGCTAAGCTGAAGACATCCAGGTAATTTGTGCCTAACTTTTAAATTTGCAGTAACTTTAATCAATCTACTTACAACATATAATAGAATCGTACATCATTGATTATTAAAACCAAGAAAGTCAGACCGTTCAAACAGGGGTGGATGCCATGGAATCAAATCTGGCGTGCGTTTTCTTGTGTGAAACGCCATCCCCCATTTTCGTCCTCTGCTGACTGAAGAATGGACTCCGGAGTCATTTTCATTTAAAATCGTCCGATTTAACACAGGCAACTGATATGAGCTTACTCATTTCAGGTGAGGTCTAATTTTGTAATGATTTACAACCATGCAAGATATCAATTTTGAAAAAAATAATCTTGAGGGCGCACTGTATTCAAAACATATGCCAGTGTCCTCTTTACATATCTCAAGTAAAGTTGTACAAGCATTTTGATTGTGCACATATAATGTGCGAGATATTTCAGATAGGTGGCTAGATGTATTCTAACTCTGACAGAAATCAATCAGCGCTGCACAATTGTGATATACATCGAGTCAATTCTGTTATCTGAAGATGATGTTCTAAAAATTGTTATCCCAACTATAAGAGCTGTGTATTAGATCCAGTGCCTACTTGGTTTTTGAAATGGGCTAATGTCTTTACATTTGTCAATTTTACACATCATAAACATGTCCTCAATCAACAGGTATATTTTCCCAGACAACTTTCAAAACATGACATGTGTTACAGGGTCAAATAAACCCCGACCGCAAAAGCTGGAAAAAACTACGTTCTATAGATAATCAACTTTTCTCCCTAAATGATAGAGAAACCACATGGCGAATTGAAAACAAAATAAATCACGTGATTTTACACAACATCTGGATGAGGATCACTTTATATTGGTTTTTCATAGTAGAGAGACTGCATATTACAAGGTAAAAACTGACTCATGTACATGATCACTAATCAGGAGGGAGTTGTTCTAGTGTTCTTATTGTATTTAAGTACACCTTTTGATACACTCAGGGCATATTTTTGCGGGGCGGAAACAACGCGGGGTTTCGTTGATAACACCTAGTGGTTTCACAGTCACACGTCCGCAATGTTCTATTTTGTTAGACCTAAATGTTCACCAAATACTAACAATCGGGGAGAGCGGAATCTAAAGAAAACCAATAAATATTATTTACCAATTTATGCAGATGACATCCAAATTATCAGTTTTAACCCATTAGATCCATCATTTTACCAGTCTGCCTTGTTGCACCTATGGATTGTATCAATGAAATGATATCGTGGGTGACGGATTAATATGCTAAACTGAATAAGGATAACAACTGAATGGAAAGGTGACCCATTCCTTGCGTGGAGATTGCTACCAGGTGGGGAGTTATGTATAAGTTGTGATTGGGGTCAAGATTATCAACCTCCGCGTGGTGAACCCCCCGGTAAATTGGATCTTTTCAGGCGAATGATATCAACTGAGCTACGCTAACCAATCTGTGTCTTTTTAATTCACTCTTGTTAATTCACTGTTGTCTTTTTTTTTATCTCACGTATTTTTAATAATGCCCCACCAGAGGACACTATCTGATGCCAGTTCGGCACACGCGCCCTTATCAGGGCAGGCATCACCAGATGGCAAGTCAGATGGCATCTCAGATGCTCCAACTAAACGTGGAAGGTATCACTAGGGCAAAGATAAACACCATTGAACGCCTCACACATACGCATAAATAAAGTCACTGCAATTCTCCCTCCAACGAGACACACGCTATGACAGTTCCATCCTGAACATCTACGGCTACACCCTAGCTGCACAAACGAGAGCGCTACCCACGGGGATTGCCACCTTTGCTAGAATCGGCCCAATGGAACCAAATTGCAACATCCTCCTGCAAACGACCCAAAATTGCAGGTGTCCATGCCACCAATGTCTACAAGCCAACTAACCATCGGCTCCAAGCAGACTCTCTACCAAGTTAGGGTGCCACCCTGCATTTAACGTGGCGAATTCAATAGCAATAGCAATTTTACATGGGGTTACAGGAAAAAACCAACCCTGATGGAGCTACCCCTAGAGGACTGGGCATCCAAATCCGGGGTACACACTTCTACAGACCCCAAAGCACACCAGACACATTCAATTTCGAAGGGGATACGTCTACAAACCTGACCTGCTTTTGCAAACATGGATAAACATCTACATTAACCGTAATGTCTCGACGCTCTCCGATCAGTCCCAACACAAGACCATCACTGGACGCTCAGGGCGAGCTGGCGCCTTGTATTTTGTTTTTTTTTTCCTGATTACCCCAACAAAGCCAGTGATGAAAAGGTGGAACTTCCGAAAGGGAAGACTGGGGACCAGTTCAAGACACATGGTGGATCGAAGTGACCAACCTCCCGACACAACCTACTCCAACATGGACAATTATTACACAACACTGTGCCAATCTCTTTATTAATATCGCAAAGAAGACCATCCAACGTGGCTGCCACGTCGCAGTTATATCCCACCCTGGGATGAGGAATGTGACAACCTATTAACAATGATTCTGAATCTGAACCCGGGGCAGAAAGAAGAAGCTTCATCCAAAACTGCTTCAGATCTGACAAACTGCTTGGACAGGAAACGCCGCGAGCGCTGGTAGGAGACGGTCCAAGGAATCGACTCACCCACTCCAGCAGGAGGCATGGAAGACTATAACCCGCCTCACCGGCAGAAATTCCAAACTATCGAAATGTCCAGTGACTGCCAATCAATTGATGAGCAAATCCTGCCAAATGGTCGTTTCAAGAACATTGATAAGGATCACAACTAGCTCTGTCAAAAAGAGATCACCAAACTTCGTCGAGCCCCCCGGCGTGGACGGGTCACTTTCCACACATCCTTTCTCACTAGATGAACTATCTGCTATCAGCCAACTAAAGAGTGGAAACGGCCCAGGGCCTGATAACATACCCGCAGAGTTCCTGATGCAATTGCGGCCCACGATGTCTAGATGGCCCAGGTAGTTCATGACACATTTGTTGCCCTTACCAACCAGTCCCTACCAAAGATCGGGAGAGCTAGTATCATCGCACTCCCCAAACCAAACAAGGCCTGTCGAACAAAACGTAAAAACTACAGCCCAATATCAATACTGTGTTTCTCCTTCAAACTTCTTGAGGGATGATCCTGGGCCGGCTGGAGCCCGTAGTCGATCCCATCTGCCTGACAAGCAGGATTTCGCCGTGGCCGGAGCACTGTCATCAGATTGTAAAATCACAAATGACATTGGAGGGAAGGTCGTAAGGCAGGCGTCATCCTGGTGGACCTTACTGCAACATACGACACCGTGTGGCACAGGGCATGACACTCAAGTCTCAGGACCATCCCGGAACGTCACCGGTACATTCATATTAAAAACATGCTTGCAAACCGTTTAGCTTTATTCTCCAGACCAGTGATGGGCAGAGTAGACGCCTGCGCCGTCTGAGGAACTGAGTACCACAAGGATCACAACTGGCTCCTATGCTGTTCAACTGTATATCAGCGTCTACAGCAAAACAACATTAGACAAATATGGCTACGCCGACGATCCTTGCAATCCTCCACTCGAGACAGCAGTGGACAGAAGTAGAAGCACACTTACTACAGACATGCCCTACTTGCAGCATATCTCCAAGACATGGGAGACTGAAGCTGAGCGAAGCCAAGACCACCGCTACTGTTTTCCACCTCAACACCAAAAGGGCTCATCGCAAGCTCTAAATCAACATCAATGGAGCGCTTCTGCCATAACAATTCTACACCAACATACTTGGGAGTGAAGCTTGACCCGGACAGCTTACCTACCGGACAGCACCTCTGAGTCCGTTTTGCGCCAGGTATCTTCGAGGAATAACCTCCTGTGCCAGACTTGCTGGATCCTCATGGGGGTGCCAGCCCAGCGACCCTACGCACCACTATCTTGGCTCTGGTCTACAGCGATGCTGAATACGCCGCCCCAGCATGGTGCACAGCTCTCACACAAAGAAAGGAACACAGACTAACTTGAGAACGATCACTGGCTGCCTCCGTCCCTACTCCATCTGAATTCCAACCAGTGCTTTCAGGCATTGCTCCAGCCGTAATTCGGAGAGAAACACCACAAGCATAAACTAGTGAACAAGGCCCTGCTGACAACAAGCACCTGCGCAAACACCTGTCAAAGAATCACACCAACTAGGTAGACAGAGACTGCAGCTCTCGCCGAACCTGTTCGCCCGACTTGCTGCTTAAACTCTCCAGTTCCCCCTTTCAACATCTTACAGCATGGAATGGAATACTGACTGGTACATACCCCAAGACCAGATAACTCTTTATACACCGAAGACAGAACTACGACCTGGCAGCAATCTCCCCCACGCAGGAATGGGTCACCTTAAACCGGATCGCACAGGAGTCGGTTTTTCGCTTCAATTGGTTAGCACATTATGCACCGACGATGGGGTGGCGGCCATACGCAGCATGGCCAATGTGTTCTCCGTAACAGACTGCGGATCACATCTCAATGAGTGCCCAACTTTCGTCCAAACACAGATTTCTCAAACCCCAACCACATTAACAGTGGTTGGCTCCAACGCTTACAAACACATTTCGCTGCTGCCGCTAAGCAAGAAGAGAAAAGAAGGTCTGTGATAGTAAATTAGTCTGGGCTTTGGAGTATCTAGCCATGAAACTAGTGTTCCATGTCTGTAAGATGTTGAAAGGAGAGTGGAATTATTAGCGTGTCGACAGAAAGGTCGATGAGGGGGTCTGCGGGTCTCGGTCTGCCGAGCTGGGTGATTATTTTGACATGTTATGCAAGCAGGGTTGTTGTCCAAACAGAGACTTATTCAGCAGTTTATGCGTGTGTTGTTTTCTTCGAAGTATTGCAGGATGCAATGACCCGAAAGCATGGTGAAACTCAAATGGAAGTGGGACGAAGGCAAGCCAGGAAACGGTTACCATTACCATAGTCTCGTTGAGTACTGTGTCAAGATTCTTGGTGTGAGAAGATGTGCACCGCTGGGGCAGGCGGAATATTAAGCAGTGGCTATGGACACCAGAGCCAGGGCGGTTGTGCGTAGAGTGGATGGGAAACGCTGCACAGGAGGTTATTCTCGAAGATACCTTGCAACATACTGACTCGAGATGCTGCCGAATAAGTAAGCTGCGATTCCGCTGTCACTCGCGTATAGGTCGAGTAGGGATTGCATGGCAGCGGCCCTCATTGAGTTTTGATATGAAGCGGGCAGGGCCGCGTACGCAGGATTTATTTTTTTGGCGGGGGTGCGGGATTCGAAAAAAGTGGTTTTTGTTTAAAAAAAAAAAAAAAAAAAGTGTACTTTTTTGTTTAATAAAGTCGATCCAACAACCCTGTAAATTAATGAGTTCATTTTTGACTTTTTGACAATTTATCACCAAAAAGCGAACCTTTTATTTCAAATTTCGCTACATTGTGCGAACCTTTGCCCCTTTTGTGGAATTTGGGGGGGTGCGACCGCACCCCACCCCCCCCCCCCCCTGGCGTACGGCCTGGAAGCGGCGATGAGCCTCTTTGGAGATTAGATGGAAGCGCCCGTAGCAGTGGGAGTGGTCCTTGACTTCACTCACCTTCAGTCCCCAGGATCTGAGAATATGCGGCAAGGTAGGGCCATCATATCTACAGTAAGTGTACTTTATACTTGTCAAGTGTCGTCCGAGGGTAAAGAAGAACAAGTCGGCGGCCCGTAGCCCCAATTGTCTAGCTAGATGTTTTTGAGGTAAGTCGCCGTCCTACAGGTAATCGAGTCGGATGCACTCCCGTTGGTCACGCAGGGGGATTACAAGTGGAAACCCTCTGAAGACAACTTTGCCGTTTGAGTTTTTTTACCCAAAAACTCTGTTCATTGATGGCGGTACTATAACCGATCACATAACAGGACAAGGATCGGGTGTTGTACAGATTCAAAATGGCGGTCTATAAAAACCGATTTTTTTATGACTCGACAGCAGCAATTTCTCTTGGCCCAAAACGCACTTTTCCCGACGGACCTTTGCCATAAAAACTTGGATTATAATATGGGTTTTCCCGGTCAATTTAATGAGGAAGGTCATGCGAAATGAACGTGTGACCTGCAATTGGGGCTCCCCATCACCGACTGTGGATCACATTGTTCTACCTTTCATCCACCGGCGGACATCGACTTCTCAACCCCAAGCAAATCAACAGTGACCTGGCTCCACCAACGCCAACCCTTAACTACTGCCTCATACGCAATAACGAGAATATTAAAGAAGCATTTGAGAGCAACAATTTTTTACAAGACACTATCAGTGATTGCTAAAATCAAGGGCAGGCAGAACCGGGGGGGTGGAAGGAGTAAAGGATGGGCGTGTAACCGTGGAGAAATCGAAAGGTGCAAGAAGCAAAGCGAGGTAAAAATGCAAAGGGAAAGGTGAGGGAAGGTATGTGGGACTAAGATTCGCCAACACTGGAGGGCGGGAGAGAAGACGGGGAGAGGGTTTCACCCATACCTAGGCGGACTGGCGTCGTGACCAAATTCATCAAACCTCAGATTTTCCGCATGTATGGAACAAGTACAGGTATCCTAACATACCGGCAAATAATACGACCAGAAGCAACCTAATAAGGACTAATTCGGAGATGTAGTCATTACTGGTCCGAACGGACACTTTTACTACCACACGTAATTGATTGGAGATCCGTATCTTTGAACCGGGCCGTTTCTTCGCTTTTCTATCAATTCCACAGCTGCAAAATGTAACTTATGAGAATTCTACAGACTTATCCTCACTTGAAGCTTTCTCCTGCAAATTTCAAATATTTTTCAAATCACTGATGTGGCTTTAATTATTTCGTGATATCGAATCAACCTTATGCGGTAAATGTGGCCTATATTTCCACCAAATTACTTCTGATTTAAAACAAATTGCATAATTTAAAACATTACCAGCAGCCTTGACTGTCAAAGCTCCAATTAGTGCCAATTATGGAGAATGAAATTGCAGTTTCCATCAGAGTAAATTTCCTCCTGTATACCCGTACCTGCGGGGAACTAATGTGTTAAATTATTTATTTTTTAAATCGATGGCAAATGGCATCCAAAACAATTACGGACCTGTAGGCCTTAAAACTATGGACAAACTTGTGATGTTTTTCGGTACAGCGTAAAAATCATAAAAAAGGTGTACTGCATGGATATAAATAATGCTCCTTCTAAGGGGGGGGGGGGGTGGACTAGATTTCCCAAATTTTCAGGATTGCAATTTTCTTTCTGGACTTTACAAATCTGTTACACATGCAGGTGGTATTAATATTGGTATCCCACGTCGCATTGTTTCTTTTAAAAATTGACCGTTTGCGCGATGGTAAGGACGGCCTCTGATTGGCTAAACATTGTAACGTGCTTGAACGGTAACTTGCATTTACATCCATATTGGATAGAGATTGCATGGTATAATAGTGCGCAAGAAAACCCATGAAGCCGGACAGCTGACCAATTCAGGAAACGTTAAGCCATAATTCAAAATTGAAGCCCAAATTCCAAGATATGGCCTTATTTGTCAATAGTCCTTTGAATGCTTAATATATGTGCCAAATTTCACGTTTGAAAAACTTTCGTTTTGCTTTGCGTTACTCGTTTCCCGTTTGATATAATCCCATTGGGGTCAACCATTTGAGATATTGAGCGAAACGTACTACGCATATATCAAATTGCGACAATTTTAATTTGGCCCAGATCTTGGAAAATTGTTTTTTCATTTATTTTAAAATATTAATTATGACATCTTTTGAAGTGCATTTAGTGCAAAAGGGGATGATCTAATGGGTTAAAGTACATTTCGAGTTGGTTTGATGCATAAATGTATTTAGTTATTTACTTTTTTAAATAATTAAGTTTCCGTAAAGCTTGTAAAATGTGATCATAATAATTAAAAACTATATTGTGCTTAAAATGACAGGGTGCGCACTTTCTTCACGCAAATGCATCGAACTGGCGAGATTTGTTTGCGAGATTTGCTTCTTTAACCCTCGTCCTTACCAACCTTTTTGTACCACGGTTTACCAAGGGAGGGTTGGGGGTGGTCACCACCCCCCCTCGAGAATTTGTTATAAAGCCCCTATCTAATGATTTGATTACCAGTAGAGTAGCTCATGTTCCTCCTCTTTCCCACTGATCAAAATAAGTACCAACAGACCCTAGTAGGCGTCCACCATGTGGGTGGAGGCGTGTCATCATCCGCGGGAGGTCAGCAAAATTGGGCAGTTTTCCTTCCACAGAAAATAGGGCGAAAATTCCAATTGTGGCGCTACAGAACGTAGAATTCGGAGTTTCATGCGGTTTTTCAGCTCTAATTATGGCAAGGGGGCAATTTTTATCATACTTAGAGTTTTGAGAGCTATACGGACGCATAATATGTTCAAAAATGCAACCATAATATCCTTGGGTGGCAACCACCACCTCCCTACCCTTCGAGTTTGCGCATCCCCTAACCACGGTGAAGGTGCTACCTTCACATTTTTCCCCTAAATTGACCGGAAGGATGAGAGAACGATTACGTAAAGCTTTTTACGAAAGCTTTTTGGCGTTTTAGCGCACCGGATCGAAGTTCACTGGGGGGAACTGTAACCACCTTTTACCTCATAACAAAACAAATGAAAGCTGAAAGTTGAAACTTTCTATCATGGCTACACACTGTCCCAAAAATATACAATCAAACTAAAAATTATAAAAATATAACTGCATTATGGCGGGGATAACGACTTTAATTTGTTAACAAATTCCTAAGCTAAATCTCAGGGGGACCTCATGAGATTCAAGTTTTGGGAATTTGACTGCTGAAACTAATGGAACAACCAATCTTCTGTGGGTGGACAAGTGCAGACGACGCTCTAAAGTGGAGAAAATTTACCCCTTCCGCTATTTCCTCTGCCTCCAAGATGCTGGGAGGAACACAATGAAGGAAAGCAGTGTGAACAAAGAACAATAAGGAAAGGATGGTTTTGGTGTTCAAATGTTCAGTTTACTATCAACAGGGGTGCGTTTATGTTCTCATTCTGCTGAAAGGCATGGATAAGGCGAGACCACTAGACAGATTGGAATTGAATTTCCAAATACTACATTTATTTATTAGCATCCCGACATTATACAGTTATATGACATAAGCAGCACTTTCTCCCAATTTAATTTTATTTTTGAATAAAGATGTCTTGACTTGATTTTCAATGGCAACAGGATAGCGGAAACTGGCCCAACAGGTATTTCATTGTCTCATATTTTGGGCCTAACTCTTTAACCACACCCTCAAAGTTTCATCACTAAAAATCTCATGAAAGCTCAAACATTCCGTAAAAAGAATCAGTTAAAATTCAGTTGAATGAACTTACGTTGTGCCAAAAATTAATCTTTGATTGTAATCGTTTCTTGGGACAGTCCTGTCTATCTCATTCAACTAGTAGACCATTACCTAGATCCCCTTAAAGTCCTCCCGAACTTTCCCACAACTTTGGAGTATTGAAGTTTTTGCGGTGTTGTGAAATCCCTTAGCAAAAGCATTGTATCCCTAGAGGAATTCGCCGATCCACCGCAAAAATGTACTAGCTTTATTTTTCTTGTTAGATCTGGGCTAATTTCCCCTAACCTAAGTCAAACGATCCTCCTGATTTTTTTTCAAAAGTGCATTAAAATGCGTTGAAGGGACGTTTAGGGGTATAAAAGAGCTCGTTATCATGCGTCTCCTTAGGGACACGATGGGATTTTCTGACGATACAATTTTTGTACTGTGTTTCCAAAAAGGAGATACAAACGCGAGAATACATAATTAAAATGATTTTTTGTTTATTGATTTTTCAATAGTTTAAAGGATAGTAATCTAACCTTGCTTACTAAACAAATAACCATCCAAACGTCTTGTGATATATGCGATGATTTAAAAAAATGTTGTAACCGTTTTATCGGGGGATTTGGAGTGGGGAAAAACCTGCACCTTCAAAAACCTTG
>JAMKCH010057135.1:0-81224 GCA_023653785.1 Ophioderma brevispina | reverse complement strand
CAATGTCAGACAGTTGATAAAGATTAAGCCACTGATTTGAACTGTTTAAGTGACATGTTTTCAAGATCAGAAAATGATAGTTTGTTCTAAATGTAAGCAGTTTTCATGCCAGAGTGAAGTTAAATTTAGGAACAAATGAAGTATTTGGAGCATGATTTATGCTTAAGTAAGCATGTGTATTGTGAATAAATTCCAATGGTGTCTAGACGATTACGCAACCCTATCGTCAGGTTTCTGTGAACGATGTGCAAATTGAAATGCCCCTATTGTCTGTTTTGGGTCCTTCCAAATTGAACAAAGCGGTCGTAGGTTATTCCACTTGCTTCCTCTAGATCAATTAGGACAATCAGTTACATAAGTGTATTGTAGAAATTGCAAAACCGGAATGGGTAGAGTCTGTGAGCTGAAAGTTTCGGGTCCTTGGCGATATTCTTGGCCACGGGTGAAAAATAATAAATAATAAAAATTCTGGATCCAGAATTTTTTAAAATAAAATTGTGATTTTCTGTAAGGACATTGATTTGAGCTTAACTATTTCACACAGTGATTAGTACGTGGAAAAGAAAATATGTATAAGCAAAAAACATGATTTGTTAGAAAATTGAGGGCGTTATCCTCGGGAGATTTCTGAGTCAGCCTTTAAGTGAGTGCAATATGACATCAAATAGTTTCTTTATATCGACTAATAAAATCGTTCTGGCTAATCGATTCTAAAGAATGTAAAGATTATTTTGACTATCTAAAGAGAAATTTGACCAAAAAAGGTCTTGTGTAGTAGAAATTTGGAGTGATAATAAGAAAATTTAATAACATTAACAAGAATTTTATGTGGAAGAAAATGCTTTACCCGCTTTAATAACATCATCTACATGATCTAACCATGATATGTTGTTTTTCTCCCTTGTGGAACAGACACTAGTACAGATGTGAGCAACCGAGAGAAACTAGCACTGCTTTTGAACATTCATAACCATATAACTTGCTTCAATCCCATGCCTATTTAAACATTTGCGGTATGTAACCTGAACCATAATCAATTTCAAAATCAAATTTGAAGCCATTTCCGCCATATTTGCGAGTGCTCCTTTAAAAAAAACCTATAGCGATAACAATTCCCATCTTTACAGTTCAACTACAATATGATCATATTTTCCCCATTATCATATCTTCAAACTTTGACATTTTCCTTTCATGAGATCATATAACTGAAATTATTCCAAAAATTTGACACTGTAATGTATGTTTTCCTGACCTTTTCGTGTATGATAGAATACAAGACAGTAGATATTGATTCGTTTTACTTGTAGAGAGTAGGGAGGTTTGGCCGGGATAATTAGCACAAAAGTGCATGCATATCCCTGGGAAAGGAAGTTTGTATTCAGCCTGGGCTCCATCTAATAGTCGGGGCTTTTCCCGTATTGGAATCTTAACCTTTTATTTAGCCTATGGCTGAGTGCAGTCATGTTGGTCCACAAAGTCCATTGTTTAAATGTCATATTTCAGGGGCAAAGTTTCCTCTTTTTTTACCACTTTGGGATTCAGCAAAATACTAAATGCGCTTAAAGTACAAACATGCAGAGTCAACATTCTGTACTACATTATCACCACTTTCAATTCCATGGTACAATGGGCTATTCCATTTGAAATCCAGGCATAATTATATTATACCCTTTGCACCTACTTTCTATCATGTGCTTTACTACAATAATGGAATAAAGCATATGATACAGAGTAGGGTAGTACAATGTAATTATGCCTACATCCATACTACTTTACCAAAACATCCAACGGAGGAGCATGTATTACTTCAGATGAAGGTTATCCAACGAGCTATTCCTTTTGGAATCAACACTCCCTCTGCAGAAGATTTAATCAGAATCTTCCACAGAGGGGGTATGGATTACAACCGTAGCTACCCAATGGGCTATTCCGTTTGAAATGCATACTCCCCTTTGAAGAATTATTTCCCTACATCACTGCACTAAAAAGCTAAACAATATTTTAACCAAATGTGAATACCAAAAGTTTGACACACAGACACACACACACAAGAATAAGCCTGTCATAAGGTCTTTCTGATTACACGGGAAGACCTAAAAATTACAAAATGTTACATTTTGTGAGACGCTGTATAACATATGAATTCTCAACTCACTGAGCTACAATTTGTACTTCACTACCTAAATTCAAGAAAAAAAAGATGTATTGTCTGGATTAAAACAACACTACCCATTTTCCCATGACACATACCCTCAGATCTATTTTCAATGCTGTTATTTTGTTATTGTTAAATTTTGTTTTTAATTAACTATAAATTCCCTTAAATTGGTTTAGCTGTAGATCATCTGCATGCCTTGCAATAACATTTTTATAATTAAAATTGCAGATCTCCAATCTTAGCCCCCAGCTCTGCAGATGAGAGTTGATCTTTCATCAAGATCTTTGTCAATTTTCCTGGGCAATTTTCTGGCTTTTATGGACTTAAAGGTGCGATGAGAGATTTCACATAACAGGTGTCCTTAAAATATTGAAGATCCAGATTTTTGCACAGATGTAAAGATTTCTATCAAATATATCCCCATCTGAAAGGATTAAGCTGAGAATCATTTCTTTGGTACAATAATTGTGAAATTTCTAATTTATTATTGGAGCAAATAGGATATTCAGCCTAGCAAGATAGGAAATCTATCGAGTGTCTGGTCTGACAGAAAATATGAATGGCTTGAAATCTCTTGTTGCACCTTTAAAGGTGAATTGCTGACCTTTCTGAGACAATCTTTCATTCAAGATCAAAATCAGAGAAAATTATGCCTCGTCATATTTATCAAGACACCAACCCTTTTCTTTTAAACTCAAACAAGCAAACTTTTTTTTTATTATTCCCAGCAGCCCGATTCCCACGGCATTATTTCAATGGCAAATTTCCCAGTAAATACCATCTGATATCACCAAAAATCTCTCTCCACTCTTTCAAAACTGAACCATATTTGCTTTGTAACAAGTACTAATTTACTGAATATCAATTTTGAAAATTGCTCTTCATTACAGTTTGTGCCCTTGGGGGAAATTATTTATCCGGAAGATCTACAGGGATGTAAATTTTGCTTTGCTCCCCCTGAGAAATAGAGGAAAAGCATGTGTCACAAAAGAAAATGAAGTACACCATTCAATTTGAAAATCCATACTTCCCCTGTGGATTTACTTAAATCCCCACAGATAGGTGTGTATTTCAAATGCAGTTATTCAATGGGCTATTCAATTTGAAATTCACACTCCCTCTGTGGAAAATTTACCTTAATCTTCCATAGAGGGTTATGTATTCCAAATGCAGTTATCCAATGAGCTATTCCATTTAAAATTCACACTCCTCTGTGGAGAATCTGTATATTAATACCGGTGGTCTGTGTGTCTGACCGCGTCTATTTTCTTGGAGACTGAGGGTCGCACGTTCCTGAAACTTGGTGGGTGGGTGCCCCTTGACCGAACGAAGAACAAGTTTGTATTGGTTAGTGGATCAAAGGTCATCAGGGGTCATTCAAGGTCAAAGGAGGTCAAATGGGGTAAATGATGGTGTATGGACATGAAACTTGGTGGGGTCGATTCGATTGTTGATGCCGGGTCATTCAAGCCAGGTGATCGCAAAACCCAGGTGATCCTCCACAGAGGGAGTGTGTACTTCAAATGCAGTTACCCAATGGGCTATTCTATTTGAAATTCATACTACCTCTGTGGAGATTTTATCTTAATCTTTCACAGAGGGAGTGTGTATTTTAAATGAAGTTATCTAATGGGCTATTCCATTTGAAATTCGCACTCCCTGTGTGGAGATTTTAGTTGATTCTTTTTTTTTTTTTTTTTTTTTATTCTTGCAAAGCGGCATTGTGGTTCTTGGGGGGGAAAGGGTTCAAATATGGAAATTTTAATTGTCCATTGAAGCCTGTATTATAAATTTACATAAAACCGACTTTTGGGGAATTTATGTAAAGTGGGATTTTTTTTTAAACTAGCAAAAGGTAAACTTTGAGCATGTCGCTTTATTATGCAAAACGTTTCAAGTTCATCCGTTCTCATGAAAACTATAGAGGGCGTCATTCATTCCTTATCCGGCGATGTCCTTTCCCAGTAAATACCATCTGATATCACCAAAAATCTCTCTCCACTCTTTCAAAACTGAACCATATTTGCTTTGTAACAAGTACTAATTTACTGAATATCAATTTTGAAAATTGCTCTTCATTACAGTTTGTGCCCTTGGGGGAAATGATTTATCCGGAAGATCTACAGGGATGTAAATTTTGCTTTGCTCCCCCTGAGAAATAGAGGAAAAGCATGTGTCACAAAAGAAAATGAAGTAAACCATTCAATTTAAAAATCCATACTTCCCCTGTGGATTTACTTAAATCCCCACAGATAGGTGTGTATTTCAAATGCAGTTATCCAATGAGCTATTCCATTTAAAATTCACACTCCCTCTGTGGAGAATCTATATATTAATACCGGTGGTCTGTGTGTCTGACCGCGTCTATTTTCTTGGAGACTGAGGGTCGCACGTTCCTGAACTTGGTTGGGTGGGTGGGTGCCCCTTGATGACGAACGAAGACAAGTTTTGTGTATTGGTTAGTGGATCAAAGGTCATCAGGGGTCATTCAAGGTAAGAGGAGGTCAAATGAGGTAGAATGATGGTGTAATGGCACATGAAACTTGGTGGGTCCGATTCGATGTTATTTGCCGGTCATCAAGCCAGGTGATCGCAAAACCCAGGTGAGTCCTTCACAGAGGAGTGTGCTTCAAATGCAGTTTTACCCAATTGGGCTATTTATTTGAAATTCATACTCTCCCTTGTGGAGATTTTATCTTAATCTTTCACAGTGTAGTGTATTTTAAATGAGTTATCTGATGGCCTATTCCATTTGAATTCACACTCCCACGTCCCCTGTGTGCAGATTTTAGTTGATTCTATCACATAGGAGTGTATATTTTCATATGGAATAGCCCATTTCAAGAAACACTGTGGCCTTTACTCTTTTACTCTGACATCTGTAAAAAAAAAACAAAGTTTTTTTTTCACAAATATAAACACAGGAAGGCAACTTTTGGCTTACCTGCTATTTCATACACCCGAATTACAATCAATAGTGCTACATGTAGCCCTATTCCATTAATCGATGGCGATTCTACTTCATAATGTATGTATTTCATAGGCATGTTGATGATGCAGGGCTTTAGTGTCCACATCAAGGTATTTAGAGTCCATCCCCACAATGCACCAGTTTTTAGGAAATTTCACCCACCTCATAATGTTAAATGATCCCACAAAAATCCTATTCTTAACACATAAAAATCCTGACTTTTTACACTCATTTTAGGCCCACAAAGCGCTAGTACTTAGGGATGGTTTTAGCATGATCACGACAATGAATGTTTTGTGGTTCTTAAACACGTTTTTATCACTGTCATGTGTTTTGGTACAGTCGTCATAGCACATTGCAATGTCTTATGGGATTGAATCCAACAAACACCCTCTGATGTCACTATAAGTTTGGTCTCAATTTTGATGGCTTATTTTTAAAAGATTTTAATTCGAACCATGTCATCTTGAAACTAAATTGAGAAAACATATTTTAAGCTGACTATATGACATCACGCTTGTTTTACATTACACATAATATTGCAAATTGTGATGAGGAATAAATATTACCTACTTGCAAAGTGATCAAGGTAAATCTATATATGCAAATCAATCCGTAATTCTATCCACAATTAAAACAAATGTAATACGGATACGACACCGCAAGTTCCAAAGACACACATGGAATAATCATGCGGCGGTATGCAACGCAAGTAATTTACACTTTCTTTCCTTTTGCTATTATTGAATTGATTCTAAAGAAGCTGCATGTTTTATCCGCGGGAGCTACGGTATATTCCGTTGAAGGCATGCAGATGAATATGCAAGCATTGTGTTTAGATATTTGCTAATCAAAGGCCCCGTGTTATGATAACTGGCGGCATACAGTGACCCAATCAATGGCGTGCTGGTGACAGATTTTTTTGGCAGTGGCGGTATCATCTCCAGTGCCATCGTTTAACTTGATCAAACTTAATCAGCATTTGGCAGCGATTCGATTTGACCGAAATGCATTTTTTCTCTTTTATCTTAGATGGAAGCAATGAACACTGGAATTCACTTGTGAGGAAAATAATATTTGATGACAGCCTTATGAATTAGTAATCAGAGGAAAGTGAATGACGTTAACGTGTCACAACTTTGGTTTTCCTTTCCAGTTAAATTTTCTCTCAATTTGTGTTAGGCCAAAAGAAGAAGAAAATAGGAAACCACAAGGTAAAAAGCCTTCTTTTACTTTGTCAACACCAAAATGCTAAATTTAATCCCTTTATATTTTTACAACATTTTCTGCCTACTTTGGAGGGGGGTGCTTCATGGACATATTTTTCTTTTTTTTAAAGTGATAACCTAAAAATCCCGGAAATTTTCAATTAAAGTTATGCACAAAATCATGCTTTTTAAAAGCTGAGTGCATAGAGTTCAGTTGTCAAAGTGGCTGTATGGTATTCATCTTAAACACAATGGCATGAATAATATTCAGACATTAATGAATAATTATCAACTTTTTAAAAAAAAAAAAAAAAAAAAAAAAAACAATTGGGGTGTTTACATTTTGTAAAAAAAGGAAAAAAGGTAACCAGTATATTTCAATTGTAAGCTTCACTCTCTAGCAAAGGATGCTGAAATCAATGGATGTGAAAATATAAACACTTTCAGGCTCAATGTACAAACCAAATCTCACATTTTAGACAAATCTCAAAATTTTGACTAGACTGGGATAACATAATGCAATTTTACATCCTGCAGGAAATTCCTATACAGATCCAAGCACTACTTCCAGTAAAATTGGCTGCAAATAGAGTAAATGGCCCAAACTAGAGAAATACCAAAGTAAAGGTTGCACGCATCCTGAAGAAGCCACATAAACCCTGAAAGCATATTAGTGGCAACAAATTGCAATAAGGCCTCACATTCACAGATCTCCTATCCTTTTACCAAACAGTTCATGTATGAAAAATAACAAATACCATTCAACGGTTGATACCCACTCCAAATAAGCAACTGAGTCGTGCCAATGGCCGATTCCCTCAAACTGAGAGTTGACTAATGATTACTGGAAGCCATTGTGGTTTGCATCGCAGGAATTTTTTCACCAGTATTTGAAGTCGTATGTAAAATGTCTGTGTTAAACTGTCAGCCAGACGGATGTGTATACCACCATATAACAACAAGAAAATACATTCACCGGAGCTTCCCGGGAACCGGTCGAGGAGACGTCTGTCATCGCGGTTGTGAATGGGGCCAAAGGTCACATAGATCACGAAGGACAATGGTCACATGAGATCACCAACATGTCACCCCACCCGGCCCCCTCCTTCCACCAAGTACATCATTGTCGCCCTTACAGAACTCACCCGGCATGGAAGATATTAAGGGTTAACATTTGACAGCCCAAAGGTCACAAAAGGTCACTAAGGTCACATGCTGAGTCAACAAGGTCACATGAGGTCACACATGTACCCCACCATACCCCCTCCTGTCCACCAAGTTACATCATGTATAGCCAGTGTGTCGGAAATCATACGGAATATGCAATATATTAAGGGTTAACATTTGACCACAGACACACACACAAATAAAGACATAGACCTGAGTTATCCCTATGTGCCTTCTGCAATTCTTGCAGACTGTAGGTGAGTGAGGACGTGAGTGAATTTATTTTCATAAAAAAATTCCATTAAAAAACGACACAAAAAGTTTTCAGATCTAAATCAGGTCATTTGCAAAGGGAGATAACATACAATAAAATCAAAACTCTTTTCACTTTCCAGGTGTACAGCATTAGTAAAGCCAAAGTTTTGTAACCTGGTTTTCTCCCAGTAAAACGAGGGTGCCGGATTTAACCTCACGCTCGTAGCATCACCTTTACTCACGCATTCCACTTCGCCCGATTTCAAATGCATCCTCCATCCTTCAAACCAACCCTCCTACTCTCCTCCACCACTTGCTTCTCCATGTATTCTTTGGTCATCCCCTCATCCTCAAACCACCCACCTAATCTCTGCATATTCATTGATCTTAGCCTTTATCCTACAGCTCCTTTATATACAGGAGGATTACTATCCCATTGATTCTAAACTGCATATTATTGTTATCCAATCAGATCTATAAAGGTCATTAATACAAAGATTTATTGACATTTATAATGGACCTGTGTACAAATTACAATCAATGACCTTTGGCAAGTACATACGTACATCAATACCACTGCATGTACAAGTACGGACATCGATAAACCTTGCATGTACAATTATTGCACATCAATAATGTGTGTGTGCAATTGATGCACATCAATAAACATGTATGTACAATTTATGCAACATCAAGAACCTCTGTGTATACAATTTATGCACATCCATAACCTCTGCTGTACAATTACGCAAATCAAAACTCTGCAGTATAATTATGCACATCAATAAAACCGCTGCATGTACAATTTATGCACATCAATTAACCTCTGCTGTACAATTATGCCATCAATAACCTCTGTGTATACAATTTATGCACATAACCTCCTGTGTATACAATTGTACGCACATAACCTCTGTGTATACAATTTAGACCACATCATAATCTCTGTGTACCAGTTATGCACTCAATAACCTGTGGGTACAATTTTATGCAACCTCAATGCCTTGTGTGTACAATTATGCACATCAATAACCTCTGTGTATACAATTTACACATAACCTTGTGTATACAATTAAGCACCTAACCTTCTGTGTATACGAATTTATGCCAAATCAATTAATCTATGTGTACACTGTATGCACATCAATTAACCTGGGTGTCACAATGATGCAAATCAATGACCTGTTGTGTCAATTATGCACATCAATAAACTTGTGTATACAATTTTATGCAACAACCTTGTTATACAATGTACGCACATAACCTCGTGTATACCAATTTATGCACATCAATAACTTCTGTGCTACAATTATGCACATCATATACCTGTGTGTACAATTTATGCACATCATAACCTGTGTGTACAATTTATGACATCAATAATTGCTGTGTACAATTTCTGCACATCAATAAAACCTGGGGTAGCAATTTAGGCATCCATCAATGACCGGGTGTACAATTATTGCACATCAATAACCTCTGTGTATACAATTATGGCACCTCCAATAACTGTTGTGTTCAATTTATGCACATCAATAAACTCTGGTTATACAAAGTAAGGTAGAGTCACACAGAAGACAGATCCCGACCCCACCACTTCCCGACTACACACGACGCTTTTTTCAAAATCGGCCTACAGTCTTGTTCAACTTGCAAAATTTACAATTTTTATCCCGACCAGGGATGATTAGTCTGCGACCGTATCCCCGTCATCAACGAGAAAAGGGAGGCTGATGAAATTCCGAGAAGTAGACGACAGCATCATGGATTCAACAAGATTCCAGCTATGTTTAATTGACGACGCCACTTGTTCAGTCCCCAATTAGTCGCCGAACTTGAAACGACGATACAAGTTGTGACATGTCGCTGTCAGACTGCTCGGATCTCTTGGTGGAGGAGAGTTTGCTGATGCCAATATAGAAAGGTTACAGTCAAATGACAGACAAAACATAGAGAAGCGATCCCAAACCTCTGTTCCCAACTACACAAGACCACTTGCTTTCCAAAACGGCTGCAGTCTTGTTCAAATTACAAGACAAGAGCTGCTTAATCGGACGAGCAGTAGGCTATCAAGCATGTAACGTGTTCAGTTTCATCAGTCGCAAGAACCTTAACACAAAGCAGAAGTTGCCTGTCAAGAATGAAGTCGGACGAATATCTTTGTAGTCGCCGAGTTTAGTAGCCGATGAACATGTCCAGTTGGGCTTGCATTTTCTCTCCCGTTTGAAGCGATCATGGCCGACCACATTCCAGTTGCACAAAAACCACTCATGAGCGCACCAACGACCATCGGCTACACTTCCAAAACCGCATCCATGTGTTCAAGCAGACCTTCCCGATTCCAAGACCTGCCACATTGTTTAAGCTGCAAGAAAAAATATGTGGGTTTCTTCAATTTGCCAAGTGCTCACGACACACAAGACTGCAGAAGACTGTACAGGACAGTCCAGAATGCTCATAATTTTCGAAAATTGCCCAATCGCCACCCAGTCTGGGCAGTCTGGACAGAATGGTTTTCTAGCAAAAACTCGGCGGTGTGACTGAGCCTTTATGTACATCAATAACCTCTGTGTTACCAATTTATGCACATCAAATTCACCTCTTGTGTACAATTTATGCACATCAATAACTTCTGGCTGTGTAAACATTCTGCACATTCAATAACCGAATGTTATAAATTTATGCACATCAATAACTCTGCATGTACAATTTATGCACATCAATAACCTCTGCATGTACAATATATGCCCACATCAATAACCTCTGTGTGTACAATTTACGCACAAAACCTCGTGTATACAAATGTATGCACATCAATAATCTCTGTGAAGACAATTATGCACGAGCAATAACCTCTGTGTCACAATTTATGCACATAAATAAACCTTGCTTGTAAACACATTGATAACCTCTGCATGTACTTTAGATAATCCACTAACCTCCAAATATCATGTTTATTACATATTTTGACATTGCACTGTTCATGGATTGTTGATGAATTTCTCATGGATTGATGTATAGGATTGATGTCTTATTACTTTTTATCCTGGTAAGCCACGGCATGTTTGTGGCACAAACATGCGGCATTGCTTACTCATCAACACCACAAAATAAACGTCACTTCCGGATCCGAGCAAAATCCAGTTATCTTTGCAAAAAACGGAAGAAGGCTATGTCGCTTGGGTCAGTTGGGGTAATTCATCCTTGAAATTAACCCATCTGCGTTGTTGCCTTTGAAACTTCAGTGTTGGGATATGATCAGGATAATGTTGAGGTACAAAAAAAAAGTAACAGTTGAAGAAGTTTCTACTCATGTCAGCTACTTTCAGGCCTGTAACAGGACTTTTAGGGAGCATTTTTTGTGTGCCAAAGTTAATGGGAGCTCATTTAGCAAAAGCAAAAACATTTTGCTTCATATGCTAGCAAAAACCTTTTTGGGGGACCTTTTTAGGGGATTTTGGGGGTCTTTTTGGAATTTGCAGGGGCATGGCTACACTCTCCAATTCCTGTTTTACACAGGCAACATTGACAAGGGTCATTAATGACTTTTTTGTACCTGAGGAACTAAGGATGTAACTATTGACACTTAAGCTATAAGCTTGGCTTGCCATGAATCTACCAAAAAAATGTAAACCATCTTCATGAGGTTTTATACCACAGAAGAAATTCATCTGTATAAAAAAAAAAAATCTAACTTTGTTGCTTTTTGTTTTTACATGGTACCTGAAAAAATTCTAAGAGAATCAATTACATACAACTGTTGTGGTCTGCGTTTGCCAACAAATTATTTGACATAATACATTCCATGAAAAAACGAACTTTGTACATGTGTTAATTTGCTTTGATGTGTTAAAAGTAACAAAAATTCTGGGTTACATACTTTTTCATTTTTCTTTATTAGGGGAGATATTTTTGTATTAGAAGGTGGGGCAAGACTTATTGCGCAAAGAATCTACTAATTTTCCTCCCTCCCTTGGGGCACACAATTATTGCACCACCCCTTAGGAGACCTACTTCCTTTTCTCCTTATTTTAAATGAAACTTTCCAACTGCCTGCAATAAAGAGCTCAGTGATAACAATTCACCTATTAGAAATATGGCCTCAAACCATTTATCAGCAGAGTTCCAAGTATTAACCCCCTGGGGTCTACCACCTTTTTTACAGTATCTCTGATTGGCTCATTACCTGATATATCAGGATATAAGCTTTAAGTAACCAATCAAAATAGATCTATCATATATCTGTACAAACATTTAAGGTTTTCTTACCATGTTTCTGATTGGTTATACATTGGGTTATTTGGTGTATCTAGCCAATCAAATCGGCCAGTAGCCCTCAGGGGGTTTTAACACTCATAATCTTGCATCATCTGTCTACTTGCTTTGAAATAGCTCTTACAAATTCTGCTTGATAAACTCCAAGTAAGCTAGCTAGAGCTATGCTCGTTGGCTAGCCAGGTCAGTCATGCATGAATCATGATCATGTAAAGCCCTCCAGTCGTATTCAACGAAAACGCGGAAAATACCGGCCCCTAATTGGGGGCATCGGCATTTACATTGGTTTTGTGGATTGAAAGTGTATCCCATGCCTTGATGTTTTCTCTGTATCTTTTGTCAGTTGAAGAAGGAAACGTTACTAAAATGCGTCGTTTCATTTCTTTGTAAAAGCACACACTAGTCAAGGCTTCCAGGTCTACGATGAATCAAGAAGCCCAAGGCAATTTTGTCTTGTCTGCCACGCGTTTCTTTTGGAGCAAATGAGAGTGCCGTCATGTTTTTTTTTAACTGCACACGTAACAACATATTAAGCATGCTTACATTACACATTATCTGTTTTAAATTTTCAGGTACGGTAATTTTAATTGTAATCATCATTGTCATCATCATCATCATCGCTAGACCTTAGGTTGCCAAATTTCTTAACCCTAACTCCCTGTTTCTAACCTATGTCCCAGGAGAGAGTTAAAGGTGCATTTCGTGATTCAAGCACTTTCTGTTTTATTCATGGTTCACTAGATATACTTGAGAAAAGCTTATTCCCAAAATTTTAGTTGATGCCAATCTTGCAGTTTTTTGTTATGAGCAATTGCTTTTTTCCCCACGGTCCCATAGGCCACTCTGCTGCAATTGGTCAGTTTACGGACAGAAAATACAAAATTGCAAATTTCTTACAGATACGGCCAAATTTGCAGTAAGATAAGATTAAGGACACATGGATTACTAAGGTTAACGGTTTAGATTATATAAAATCTAAATTTTTTTTAGATAAGTAGGGGGACGAGATTGTGGATCACAAAATGCCCCTTTAAGGAATAGCTGGAGAGGAGAAGACCTGGAGAAAAGTGGGAAATTTTGGTCAGTCTTGAACCAGGGGCCCACATCACCAGGGGTACCACACTACAATGGCGTTACTGGCCCAGCCAGCGATTTCGTGCCCATATGTGTCTTTGTTTGATAACGCAATCGCTACATCCAGGACTTAGTGCATTTTTCCTCACTCAGTGATGTGGTGTTCTTTAAGGAGTGGGGGCATTAGGGTTAATGCCGTTTCACTGGCAAACATTTAGCATAACAACAACCATTTTCAGAACCTCTTGACAAAGTATTTAAACAAATTACACATACACAATATCTCACTGTTACATCGACACTCTGACCACAATTTCAAACCAATTCAAAGTGGCCATCAGGCATAACACCTCCTACATTTGCACAATTGTAAAAGTGATTAATGTTTTATGGGTGATCCCAACAACATGAACATTCACTGCTTCGGCTGATAGTAGCCACAGGCACACAGAAAACACTTCCCATCACATTTAAGAATTTCTTATGGTGTGAGGTGGCTGAGAATACTAAACAAGTTAGTGGGTGTGATATGCAGTTTGGTCAACTGTGGTGTGGTCAAGAGCTAAAGGGATGAGCGGCAATAATGCAGGGGATAACAAAAATGTGGAAAGTTATTATATTAGCTTATAATAAAGGGACAGGTGTATACAACTCCATAAAACTATTTTAATGAAGGGGAAAAAATCACAAAAACAGTTTTAAAAATGAATTATTTTAAAATGTTTTCATACCTCTCTTGCAAATTAACATGTATGGTGTACTAAACAGCTGATTGTGGTACACAAGAGTCAGTGGTGCAACCAGACCTCAAATGGGGGAGGGGCAGAAGGGGTGCTGAGGTATTCTCTGAGGGGCGAATTTGGGTCCTTCTCCATATACTGTACTAATGGTCAGTTCATCTGGTGGAAAGATGGGGGCAAGGGTTCTGAGCTGGGGGCTTTAATAATAAAAAGAATAAGCCAAGAACAGAAAGATCAAAGTAAATAATTTGTGACTATAATGTGACAGAGAATTTAGAAGATGCTGCATTAATGTTGGCTACACTGACCTTGCTGACAAATTGAAATGCTGGCATGATTCATGTAGGAATACTTACAACTAGCTACATGTCCTGTGATGAACTGGCTTTATAATTGAGTTGTATGTATTGCTTGTCACTTATTGTAAACTCAGAGCTGGCTTGGAAACTACAGTTATATCCTTGACAGCAATTGAGACAGTAACTGAATGTCCATGTCAGCTAATAGCATACATACAACTCCAGCAGTTACATAAGAAAAACATGTATATTTGGTAATTAACCTATTTTTGATTCCAGGAAATTTTGGAACTAATAATTTTTTTACAGAGACTTCAAAGCCACTATGTTGCTTCATATCAATCCTTTATTGGGACCTAACTGAAATATCACCAAATATAATGTATCACTTCTAAATTCATGTTCCCCTCTAGCTCCCTCTCGCTCCCCCAGCAGCACAAGTTTGACTACAAGCATGGGTTAAAATTCAATTATAAGCACTCTTACATGTATGATGTCCATGGATATCAGAAAATAATTTAAATTTATCTTTTAGAGAAAAGGCATACCATGATTCCATTCTATTTGACAACCCCTAACCAAAATCACACTAAATCTGTTAAGTTCCCACTGGCCTAAATGAGCATTCAAGTCCAGGCTAAAAAAACTGACAATTTTTGTTCTGCAGAATTTGAAATCTGTTTGAATTTTTGTGAAAGAGCCAAGTACAAGGAAGAACAACATTAATCAAGATTACATTGGATGAGAGCAGAACTCAAGTTTACAAGATTTTTGACTGCAGAAAGCTGCTTGCCTGTACAAAAACTTGATCTTGGCAGTCAATTTGTTGATGATGTTAAGAGCAATGTGTTCACAAGATAAATATTGATCCAAGGAGACTCCCAAGTACTTGACAGAAGCAGCATGCTTAATCAACTCATCATTATACCCACTTTGAGCTGATACTGGGATTCTGGTGAGGTTTTGGAGCAAGTCAATTGCACATAATGGGTAGTCAGAATTATGATTGATCCACTAATCACATCACCAATTTTACAAGACATCTATCTTGAAAGTACAAGTGCCAATTACAAAACTCAAACATGTGTATATCAAGGGTTTAGGCCAAAAGGTCCCATGTGCAATAGCTGCCAGGTGTTAGATTTGGCAGGTATAACACTTAATAAGAACACAACTGACAAATGGCAGCTATTGCAGATGGGGCCTTCTTGCAGTAAACCCTTGATATATCAAAGTACATCTGGCCCAAATGCACACTTGCACACCGTCAAAATCATTGATCACACTCCCAGTGTTAGTAATTATTAAACGCATATTCATATACAAAATATCAAGGCACCAGTGTTGGACATCACTCAACCACTGAATAATGCTTTTGACGACTTGCAATCTTACATGCCTCACAATTGATTTGTGCCTCCAAGGCGATCACCTCTAAAAAACACTGCAAATAAACTTGCATGATCCCCCTGGCAAGAAGGCAGTCTGAAACTTGACCTCAGATGACCTCTGACCTTGGTCTGTGACCTTTGACATCATCCACATATGAAGGAACCCCTATTGCATCTTAACCCTAAGTCTGGTTTAAATTGGACTTAAACTTTTCGAAGGAGACATGAAAAACAAAAACCTAACCAAACTGGAACACACACACATACATACACATACATACACATTACACTATTGCAAAATCCCCCTAGCTGCTTTTCAAGCCAGAGTGATAACAACTACAGCCTGTTCCTGTATCAGTTCAAACCTAGTATACACATGACTGAAAACCATGTGGCTTGCCTAAGCTTCTTGTTTTGAATCAAATAGAATGCCTGGATGAACAAGTGAATTTGGCTATCATTTAACCACTCTCTACTTGATTCCAACTCATTACTCAGAATTTCAACAATTTCTCTTGTATCTACCCAGATAGTATATAAAAGCTGTTTACAATTTTATACTGACTGGTATGTCATTTACAGAGCCAACCTAAAAACATAAGTGGACCCATGATACTGCCTTGTGGGACTCCACAGGATGGTTAGGAGATCAGACTCTACATTATTGATAGTGATACTAACAACTTGCTGTCTATTCTGAATATATAATTTGAACAATGCTGCACAGCTAATACTCCTAATGCTCATTTTTTTAGCATGGCTCACTCTGTCAAAAGCCTTTTATAGGTAAAGCTTAGTAACACCATACCAGTAGCAGGCACGGATCGGGGGGGGGGGGGGGCACACCCCCCGGTAATTCTACAAATTCTTGCAAAATCAGCCCATTTTGAGCTATTTGGACCAGTTACAGCCTTTCAGCCCCCCGGTAATTTTGAGTAGGCCTAAATTACTGACAGAAATTTTCATGTGGATGTAATCAGTGAGATGGGCGAGGAATATGGCTGTATAAGAGCAAGATAAAACCACGACTTGATAACAGACTGTTACTTATATTTTAGTCCCAAAATATGTAATTTATACAATCACAACCACTTTAAAAACAATTAACACCATTATCTAACTTTTAATATACAGTAGAGTTTTGCATGTTAGAGATTTTTTTATAAACAAAATACTTCTTGTAATCTATCCCAAAAAATTTTCTCCAATCAAAATTCCAAAATGAAACTCTTGGCAAAGTACAATTATCCCTTTTTCTTCTTCTCCATCTCAAAGACTTGCCAATCTAAGGTTATTAGCAGTAAACTTCGTAAATACCAGCAAATATCAATTTGTAGTTGGCTAATGTCATGTCACGTTACCCAAATTAAGTAAATCAGGAACATCCACCTGCCTTTTAATACAAGACTTAACCGAAGTACCGCTCACCTCCAATGCCCTATATCCGGCAGAGTAATTGTAAATCTACAAGCTTAAATACACCTTGGCTGCCCTGGGTCATATCGACTTGATTCCGTACCCTTTTACACGGACGTGAGTATTTTACAACCCTAGCACCAAAAATATAACATCAATCCCTTAATGCATCAAATAGTACACATATAAAGACCTGGAGAAAACGGCTCATAATAAGCACAAGTAGAAGTGCGACAGACAGCCTTCTTAAAAGCTGCATTGGCTAAGTTGATGAAACGAGGGATTCATCATTTAATTGAAGAGTCACGACAACACACGTCTGACAGCACCTTGCGCTTGCTGTGCATATAGAGAGAGAGAAATATACCACCGTGGGACTGTAGGGTTACCTGTGTGTAAATATATATACACAACACAATTTTGGCTACTGTTGTTGTATTTCAGGTAACATCATGAACACATTTACTCACCAATTCTGACTAATGAACTCTGTCAGGTTGTTACATGTACAGAACATTATTTGGATTCGGCTTCCTCAGAAATTGCCTCAAGTTTACTTTTAGGTAAATCACACAGGCATTATTTATTACCAGTTCATAAAGTGCACGTCTGTACAGCTTTGTAGTATGATAGGCCTGTCCTTCTAAACTCCCAATTCCAGTAAAATAGAGCAATATTTTTTTGGAATTACAATATGAGAAACAAGGTGGAAATTGTACCATCTAGAGAATACCATCTAGGGATACAACTATTTTTTTCAGTGAAGTGGGCACTTTTATATGCATGCACAGAGTGGTCAAAAAAAGTTAACACTTTTATGTCTGAAAAATTCTCAAAAGTGGGTGGATATATCAACATTTTTTGAAGATATTTATTAACTACAATATCTTGTTAGACCCTGGTGAAAACAGCCGGCATTGAAAACAAAGCTCAAATAACAAAATGGCGGCCGTGTTGAGAAAAATGGTGTGTGCAAAGGTTTTTGACCTTTTTTCTCTACATGGCGGCCATTTTGTCATTTCAGCTTCGTTTTCAGTGCCATTTTCACCACGTTCTGACAAGATATTGTAGTTAATAAATACCCTCAAACTATTTTGATGTCTACCCACCTTTGAGAAATTTGCAGACGAAAAAGTGTAACTTTTTTTTTTTTTTCGACCACTCTGTATTTCACAAATTTGCCAGACTGTGCTAGAGTCTGAGATTTGAACCTTAAATATACTTGGTGGTAAGGCCATTTCATCACAGCTGTTTGAGAGTCTCATTTATTATGATAAAATGAGAATAAACCAAAAAATATCAATGGCGACACACTTTTGGCAACGAATTTGGAGTATTTATGCCACTAACTACACCCTGTGTAAATTTGATGAAATTTCATTGCGGGCAAATATGATTTTTCATAAAATTCTAGTTTTACACGTCTTTCTATGGGAAATATGCATATAGAGGGCGCTATAACATACAAATTAAGACCTTTGTAGGCCTATATGGCAAGATTCCCGCAATGGATTTTTCTGATTTTTGCGGAGGTAATAGCTCTTGCATGTCCCTACTTTTATCAGTTGTCAAAATTGTGTCGCCATTGATTAAAATTGCTCTAAAAATAAAAGAAACAATTTGCATGGGGTGAAACAGCTGTGTCATGTCAAATATCTTAGCTTCAATGATAAAATTGTAAAAGACCATGGTTGAATCATCAGCAACCATTTAGCAAAGTTGATAGTCTTTTAAACAGTCTGAATTTTTTTTTATTTCTATGGCATAACCAAACTGACAACACTTTCTTTTAAGATATTGACTTAAATGACTTCACTCAAATTCACAGTTACACATAGGACTCACTATAGCCTAGGTATTTAAATCCAGCATCATTTTTTATTCCAAAAATACATCGGTCCTCAGACCGCTTGTGTCGCCTGCCGTCGCGGTTAGTGAATGATAGGCCTAACATGACCTTTGACCTTGATATGTGATCTTGGACCTCAAACACATGAGGGTTTGCATGTTGCACCTATGATTCAAGTTTGGTTCCAATTGAACTTCAACTTTTCAAATGAGGTCAATTTTACATTTCCAGCCTATTTTACAACTTAACCTCACATGACCTTTGACCTTGGCATGTGAAATTTGACCTCATCAACAAATGAGGGGTCCCATGTTGCACCTATGATTCAAGTTTGGTTCCAATTGAACTTCAACTTTTCAAATGAGGTCAATTTTACATTTCCAGCCTATTTTACAACTTGACCTCACATGACCTTTGACCTTGGCATGTGACCTTTGACCTCATCAACAAGTGGGGGATGCCATGTTGCACCTGTGACCCAAGTTTGGTTTAAATCCATCAAAGTATGAGGATATTACAGGCAAATGTTAACCCTTTTTCACAACAGACAACAGACATCAACAACAACAACAGACATCAACAACTACAGTGGACAAAGTGATCCCTATGTGTCTTCCTGCCTTAGGGCAGGCGAAGGGCAGGCGACACAAAAATTGTGTACTATATTTTTTCTGGTATCGAGAGTAGTTTGGCTCAATTTAATCAGTATCTGCTGCAAATTCCCAAAAGTGCATCTCATTTGAAATTAATCAGCAAAGTCAAAAATTTCTATTTACATTTTTGTTGGTCAAGTGAATATTAGATTACACTACCAAAATAAAATTGTGCTTATATTTTACCACAAGACTAGGGAGTCTAGTTTATTGAGTCATTTGAGAAGCCTCTATACCGAGTGTGGGACTGTTAGAGGATGTTATCAAAATGTATACATTTTGTTGAATTGTACATTAAATGGGGTGCACACAGAGTCTGCACTCACAAATGAAAGGCATACATTAGCTCAGTTTAATCGACACATCATTTAAGTATGTAGAACTTGGTAGATCATCACTGTTTTCAGGAAATTAGGTAAAGCTATGAAAAATCCCTAAGATGTTGAAGTCTTACAGCTATTTGTCTCAAAGGGTAATGCTATCTAATGAGTAATATAATAAAAGCTTTTACCCATTTATCCCCTACTCCTAGGGGAAAAGGCATTCTGGTTAGGTGTTATGTTACAGAATATTTTAGGCGACCTTCTATGCCGTTATTACTCATCTTTTGAACAAATTCTAAGTTATAAAATGTAACATTCTCCAGAGTTCAACTTCAGACATTCCTTAATTTATTTTCATAATTTTGCGATTCAGTATTATCTCTTGGGTTCCCTTTCATCTCCTGTTTCCACAGAAAGTTAGCTGCAAAATGTGAATACACAGTTAGTTATTTTGACCTGAAAGTGACTGGTATACAAAGGAAAAAAATATCACTTATCACATTATGAACGAATTAGTAAAAAAGAAAAGTTATTCCTTTGTATTACATTTTAAACTGTTTAAAATGAGGAGCCCATGAGGAATTAGATTCTGCAGTGATGTAAGAAAACAGTCTAGGGAAGGAAAATGAGGGAGAAATGAAATAGGAATCTGAAATTAGTGCAAACACTGGCAATTTGCCAAAAAGTGAGATTTGTTGTAGATTTTTTTTTTTGCACCAGGTGATTTTTTTAAGGAACTTTCAAGTGAGTATTCCAATTGTCTTTGGGAACCTCTGATTTACCCGGAAGTAGTAACGATTTTGATCTCAGAGGAAAGGCCGTATTTTTCTCATTATCATCCCGAAATTGAGCCCCCAAATATCTTTCATCTACCAAGATAAAAAACAAAAAAAACTGGCATTTTAATGGTTAACCATTAACACAGTATTGAATAGGGCTTTGCAATATACATTACTACTTCTACCATCAAAACCGCAAGTTGTTTACATGGTAATTGCTGATGGGGGATGTAGTGCAAGAGGCCAGGCTTCTATCACGTAGAGCACACAAAAACATAAATCAGAAAAAGCATCCTTTAACTTACATGCATCACACGCATGCAAGAAATACATACCATGCACAGACTGCATGTTCTAATGTTGGTACAAAATGAAATGTGGTTTTAATTCTGTACACACTACAAAGTAAGCCTTTGCACTTATCATAATCCCCAATCACGCTTTAAATGTATTCTCAGCAATTTCACTCTCAGTTCTTTTCTCATGTTGATCCTCATTTTCATCTATCTCATTCCCATCTTTCATCTTTTTGATGAATATCGAAAGGAGTGGCACAATTTCCTTGTTGTACACATACAATTAAATTTAAACAAAACAAAATCTTTTGTAAGTAATTGATTTTTTAAGTACAATAGGGAAAAGAAATCCAGTGCACTTCATATTGAGATGTAAAAAAAAACTCTACAAAAACGTTCTTGCAGCTGCCAATTTTAAATTTCTGCTTAATGATAATCAGATACAATACCACAATAAGATTGTCAATCAGACACAGAATTCCCCTTGTGAAAACATGATTAGTCAAAGATTTAATTTAACCTATGTCTGATGAAATGGGGCCTTAACACTCCTCCTATGGTGAATTACCATTAGATGTCGCACACACAACTTAGAAGCTTATGAGATGATGATGCTTATTTAGTATGTTAGAACCCCCAATCCAAGACTGGGGATGTTAGTACTTATTTGAATACATTTTCCATACTGAGTCTAAATATGCTCTTAAAAATGCACAATTTCATAAAGTTTACACCAAAATGTAGGGGAAAAACTTTGCAGAATGCACAGTGTTAAGCATCAATACTGCATGGCATAGATGAGGCAACCCTTCATGGCCCTATAGGACTGTTATTGTTCTAAACTTCCTGCGGGGTTTACCCCTTTACCGAGTCTTGCCATACCGATGGAGAAAAAGCAGTGTATTACAAACTGATATTATAAATCAATTTAATTATAGCGGTTGTATCTCTCTAAGAAACTACATGCTATTCTATGGAAATCATGCGAAAGATTGAACTAGCGCTTCAAATTGATTTCTTTTTGGAAAGTTTTATTGCAAATCAAAATTTGGGTTTTCAGATTGTGGAAGAGGAAATGGCCTATGGGTCGTAGAAGGCTCCAAACGCCCCTTAAATACAAAAATGTTTCGGAGGTTCCTTGACATCTATGAGTACTGATATTCTCAATGTAAAGTGTTATATATTATCTTGGGTAGATGTCGGCCACATTTGCATGCACTGAAGGCTTTAAGAGAATGTATGGTGTTCAAAGGCGGTTTTGGAAAATTGCCAGACTCCTGTTTCAATATCACATGATATTTAAACTACCCTTCTTAAGACATAATTATATTGATTGCTAATAATAAATGTTTTGTCATGATGTCATGATGTGTGCAATGAAAAGTGCAAAGTTAAAAAAAAAAATTCAAAAAAAATTTAAATTTCGAAATTGTTTCACATATTTCAGAAGGGATTCCAAAGCCAACTTGACTGATGTGAATCATCTATAATATTAATACCGGTGGTCTGTCAGTGTTTCTGTCTGTCTGTCTGAACCCTGCGTCTACTTCTCAGAGAACCGAAGGGTCGCACATTCTGAAACTTGGTGGGTGGGTGCCCCTTGACCGTCTGAAGACCGAGTTTGTATTGGTTAGTGAATCAAAGTCATCGTGGGTCATTCAAGGTCAAAGGAGGTCAAATGAGGTAAAGGTTGGTATATGGACATGAAACTTGGAGGGTGGGGTCGATTGTTGATGCCGAAAATTTAACTGCGTAACCCGGGTAATCGCCTAGTTAGAGATGAAACATGGCTAGATTAACAGTACTGATAACAAACTTGCATTTTAAGATTGTTTTGTCTCTAACAATTCACATGATGACCTGTAAAAAAAGTCCATTGGAAGCAATGCATTGTGGGTAGCTACTAACAACTTATTTTGATTTACACTATAAACAAACACAGACTTCAATTTTTGCTTTTCCAGAAATCTTTCAATGCACCTAAGAAGTGGTAGACAATGGAGAAGGTGAAGGAGTTAAGTAAAATAAGATAACAATAAAGACAATGAAGTGACTGAATGAAAGAATACCAAATAAATAGATATACAGCTTTAAAGTGGCTATGTTGTTTGTTGCCAGTTGAGTCCTGCAGTATGCACTGAGCATGCTGATTGGTGTTGACATGCATGAATCTAGGCATGAAACTACACGAATGGTCGGGCCACGACCATTGCATGAACTATTAGCTGCCAAGCAAACAATGCCACACTTGACAGCGCCGAGTTGTTTTTCAAAATGTTAGTTAACTTTGCTATGTACCAATTGGATTTCACTTAAATCTTATATTGAAGTAAGACAGACAAATAATAGCAGGGCCATGTTTTGGTGTGCATCTGACCAGGATAAAGATGCAAAAATACAGCGTTCACCGAACGCATGTGTCGTCTGCAGCAGAGGTAGCACTAACCTGCATTTTGTGGTCCTGGACCACCAATATTAACTTATTGGACCCCTGAAATTAAACTTCCATGTAGGAAAAGTCAGTGGGGACACCTTACAGGAACACCCTCCCTCCCCCCCACCCCCCCAGTTTTCAGAGATTTGGCAGGTACTAGCGATACCCCTGGTCTGGCAGTCAAAGGTGTGTGAATGGGGACAAATGTACATGAGGTCATCGAGGTCACCGTACATGTGGGACACTACCCAAGGACCCCTGTATTCCAAGTGTCAGGAAAATGTTGGACAAAAACAGGGGCAATTACCGGTATGTTGAAGGTTAACAATTGGCCTCAACATAACCACAGAACGAACACACACTACCCCAAAGGCAATCACGATCATCTGCCGCTTAATTTTGAAGATTGACACAAAGAGATTCAGTAACATGTTGATAATCCAGGAGTCTATGGACATTTTATCAGTGTCTGCATGAGCCTGCAATATTTTCAGAGTATTTCATGATTCCACAGATTATAGATATAGAAAAGATTTAAAAAACATATTCAAACTGTTATGGCGTAGTCACAATTTCCCAAAGGTCCTGGTTGTAACACGCATTAAAAACCACAGTCCTTCATCATTTAAGCAGTGAATAGGCAAGTCACATGGCACTGCATTCTTATTGCGACAAAGGTACAAACAAAATAGATCGCAAATCTTAACTATCTACAATCCTCACCCAAAAAGCTTAAAATTCACAGGTGTTTTTTTTAAACCTTTTTTTTCTTTCTTCTAGACAAACTCAGCTCTGACAAACTGTTTACATCACGATGCTTCCCCGGTATTATCACCCATAGTAAATAATGCAATCCTGACGAAGCAATTAATATTGCATAATTACACAAACGTGACGGAGCCCACCCTTAAGGAAGTAATCCCATAGGATTGGTAGATAGAATTACAAAGCGTTGCAGCAGATTCGTAACTCCTTCTCGTCACTAAGCTCTCTTATCGGGACCCGTGCACGCCAATATTTTGAATTGTAAGGGGAGCACACAAATTAACACAAGCTTAAGCTGTCATGTATGTGGGATTTGCATCCAGGCAGCCCCGATTCTCCTGTGCACTCGGTAACCCAGTAAATTTGCATTTTACATGCATCTTTTTCAAAAACAAGTTTTGCATATGAACAAGTTAAGCCTACAAAAGCAGCTGAATACACCTCCTTAGAAAAAAACGTCAACTTCAGACAATGGATTGGATGAATTTAACAAATCTCAAATCTTGGTGTATATTAAACTTTGTTTCACTACATCGCAAACATTTTAAGCTGGTGAAATAATCGTCTAACCAGCGATCTTTCGTTCTCGGATCGTTAGTGATGGATTGTTCACGGTGGTTCAAGTGTGCATTACCTCTAGCTCTGTAGGCAGCGTTTTTAATCAAACCCAATATAATACCTTAGCTCTTCTTTATTAGTATAGATGAAATTTATAAATAACCAATAAGTTGCTTGATGTCATGAGATATGGAAGTTTAATAAAAAGTCAAAGAAAATTGTGAAATCTATCTGCAAAGTTCAAATTAGAACACTGAGCATTACACATAGGTAAGAAGTCCGTCATGATTCAAACATATCTTTTTGCTGCGTGGTTAATAGATATTTGCCATTCCTCGAGAACGCATCTGATTTCAATTCAAACTTTTGCAATAGTGCCATTAATTATATTTCACTTCAAATCCAATTGTAATTTGTTGTACACCTACTTGAAAATTTTGAATCACCAACTTGAAATCATTTGTTACAACACTTAATTAACAATTACAGAAATAACTGTCAATAGTCAATTGCATTAAAATTTTATTATCAGCTATTATCACGCTTTTCATGACTTTTCCTTGCACTTGAACTGTTACTTCTTTTTTAGCTTATCCCACAGTCATGGATGATGCCATTGGCGTGTCAGGATTTATTCAACTGAGTTAGCTGATCCGGGGCCGCGTGTATCCATACGCTCCCAACATGGCCCAAACTTGAACTTTACCAAACTTTATATTGTATAAAGTTATATTGTAATTGTGATCATAATTATAAGTAACTTGTTTTTTTTAAATTCAGACCTTAATTCCACTATAATTAGAAGTTATACATTGATTGTATGTAAACTTCTAATTGACCATTTTGCATTCTGCCTTTGATTAGAGGGACACCCCCTCACCCTATAATGCTATGACACTATGCCACTTGTCTGGGAAAGTTAAGCTCTTTAAATTCAATAGCTTTAAACATTTTATTTGATGCTGATAATTATTTGCAATATACGTTCTGCACAAATGTCTTCAACATAATGCACAACAGGCTGTGTTGTCTATTCTATCACGACTTAACAGGAAAGCATTATAAAATTAGCTCTGTTCAAAGTATATTTGACCAAACAAAATGGTTATGTTCTGTGTACATATTATCATGTGAACGTCCTATTGAATAAACTAGCTTACATAGTATTGTTATAAATGACACAGCTTTTATTTTATTTTTAAAATTTTCACTGCTTTCCAATTATGCACAGAGTAGTAAGATGGCTTGGGAGAGGTAGGGATTACACAAGCTCAATCATAGTGTTTTATTGAGACCTTTTACTTAGAAATAAAAGACAAAATTCAATATTCAATGGATTTGTGGTAGAGAAGGGTCCAATAACCTACTTTCAATGCATGCGTATGTGCATATGTGTGTGTGAGAGCATGTGTGTGTGTGTGTGAGCATGCATGTGTGTGTGTTTGTGTTTGTGTGTGTGTGCATGTGTGCGTGTATTTATCATGGTAGAACAATTAAGCTCAAAGACTTGTAGAAAGACTAAAATAAACTATTCTCTTTTACAACCAATAATGAAAATAAAGAGAAAAACATAAGAGCATTTTAGCCTATATACTGCATGCTTAGACTTACACCAAGTTTAGGATTTTTATTCCTGTTATATTGTAAGAAATTTTACTAAGTGAGGGTTTGCCCTTTTATCCAAACATTGACCAAATATTGAAATCTTAACTTTAATTCACAGTTCATTGTGTGAATAAAGGGTTCCCATTTTTTAAATAATGATATCTTTTATTGTATTTTTTATTTAATTTGAAAAAAAAAAACAAATATAGAGCAACATATCTGCTTACCCCTTTAAATGACATGAGCAGGCTTTTCTCATCACTCTACTTGCAAACTTCAATAAAAAAGGTTGTAATACTTTACTACTCCCAAGAAGTCAATATAACAAATCCAATATATTTATGCACTGGTTCAATGAGTGATATAATTATTCCCAAATTGATTGTTTTTGTGAAATAAGGCCTGTAATAAAGTTTTACATTTGTTGCCGATGGCAGCTTTATTTTGCCCGATACAGCATAGAATAGCTATTGCAGATAAAAATTTCTTGGATTCACCCAACGACATTCATATGCACACTCTGTAATAAGTCAAAATCTCAATTTAGATCTATATAGAGGAAAGTAGTAGTGAGGTTGTTGATCCTGAAGTGCATGGACCTTTAAAGGTGCTCTATCTGATCTTAAGCCTCAGATCTTTATCACTAGTAACCGCATATTTTTTCAAATCGTGCAGTAGAGTATCTCTGTTGAATTACATTTCAAGCAGATGATATGGGTAAATGTGACTTTTAAAAATTTGTACAACCATTAACTTTTAGAATTAAATAACATAGAAGATTTTCTTAAAGCAAACGATATGTTATAATCAATTAATCATACACAACACCTTTAAGCTAGTTAGAATTTTCAAAAAACGCAAGTCACTTTCCGCAATCTAATGCATAGACTTGCCTCATCAAAGTCACGCTAAGAAGTTAAGTGAAAAACTTTTAAATCAGCTATGACAGTTTCTTATTCAAGAAGATCATAATAAAGAAGTGCAACACAAGTTTTGTTTTTTACTACATGTACACAAATCTATTAAACAGAAAAATTTGACCTACTTCCTCACTCAGTTAAGTACACATAATCAAACCGGCTTTTAGATAGATTAATATTTAGCTATGTAAGCTCAAATTCATGAATAGCAACATGGCTCTGGGAGGTATTCTTACCGTACATGTGCAAATGAAAATTACCTGTAGCTCTCCTAATTAATTCACATTGGAAATTTTAAATTCCCTCACACACCCAAGAAATTAGTAATTTAAAACAAAAATCTCCAAGCAAAAAAATCAAAACACCTAGCATGATAATTTCCCTGAATAAGGAATGGTACTAGTAGACAAGTCATTTTGGCCTTTAATCACTTACATGTTGTTAAACTCAACTCAAACCCTAACCCAACATGACTCAAAATTTGAAAGCTCAACTTGAAATTTGTTGCTTAACTTATGCACATTCTTAAAATCCTAGTTGTAACCCTGAACATTGACTGTTTAAGCAGCCAGCGTTCTTGCCAAGTTCTCCTCCACACTTGCGATAAATAATGCATTTATTCATTTAAGCACTTGTCTCAAAAAGCTTTTAAAGGTACTCTCTGTGATATTTAGCCTTGTTCTTGATGCCACCATTTTGACACCCATTTTGTTCATTACATTGAGCATTTTAGTCAAACATGAAGCCTCTAACACGACACCACACATTGTTCATTACCCGCAGTAGCAACATGGTAACATTTTGCCCGAATCTAGGCCTGTTTGCTGAACTTTGTGAAAAAAATAGCTTTTATTTGTTTAATATAGAGCTACACATTCACTGTATTCACAGCTAATTCAGAACACTCGTTTTAAATTCAGTGAACCCCCAGGATTTTACTCTGATTTGAAGTCATGGCAGAGACAGCTCTGTTAAGTACAGAATCTTAAGAATAATTCTTAACTCAAGTTTCCATCCAAAAATAAATGACAGGAAAAAGAAGTTCAATTTGTTTTACTCCATTTGAAGAGAATAGAAAATGTACTTAAACATTCATCTCTATTCCTGTTCTTTTAGTCTTAAAATTTTAGTAAGAAAAGTTACAAATGCAGAGAAATGGGCCACAAATAAGACTTCTTGACGTTGAAATCAACATTAAATACAATTTGGTAATCTAAAATAATGCCAAAATAGTAGCAAATTTAATGACGGTGTTAGGAGCTCAGATAAAATATTGAAATTGACCACATTGGCTTGGCCTGTTGCAAATGAAGAAAAAAACATACAAACAAATTCCAATAGCAAACCGTTTGCTTGACAATGGACATAATTCAATATGGACCAAGTAAAGTTGATCAACTTAATGATAGCCAAGGTCACTATTCAATGTTGACCTTTCCTGCTGAGAACGAAAAGTAACTGTTTACACTAGTTCAACATTTAACTTGATTATGACCTGGTTGAAATCGAATTGTGACTTCTGCCATATGTAAGGAGGGTCATATAGTGAAACCGGCTTTTGAAGTGATATTGGATTTTTATGATATTTTAAAAGACTCCTATAACTGTTTTCTTAGCATTTCCTATAGTTTAACCAATACTGTGAAACATTTCATTTTATGACAAATTTACTTTTCATGAATTTCCTGATACACTTCCAATTTGCAAATTGTCATATATCAATTTTTTTATATGAAAAATGTTATGACATCAGGGTTTTACCTTGAAATATTTGATAAGGTGGCAACATTTTAACACTACTGGTATGACTGACAGTTCTTATACAGGAACCAATGGGGGGGACCAACATAAGTTAATGAACAATAAATTATACCTCATACCTCAAACTCAACAAAAAACTCAAATCGACACAAAAAAAAACTGCTGGAGTATTGGACTCAAAGTCATGAAATGCGACCTTTGACCTAATCAACATTATGCAGATTCCCATATTGAATCAACCCAAATGTGGTTGCAAATCTACCTTCCATGCTTGTCCAGCCAGTGCTAGTGCAAACATCTTGTTTATTTCTTATAGCTTCTTATGACAATAATAACAGATAGAACATGAACTAAACAGGACATAAACTTCATTGTTAGCAATGAAAATAATGGATAATTAAGCAAAATTGCTTTTACATGTGTTGAAAGGGGGTCAATGTGTGTGTGTGTGTGTGTGTGTGTGCGCGCAAATGATGCATTGCATTTTGAACTCTTAAGCCATTAAAGCTTGAATTAGCTACATGTAGTTTGTAGAAAGCACAACCTACTCAGTGGTCTGGAAAAGGCACTTTTTGTAATTACAACACTGTCCTGAGGATCTTCCAGCCAAATTATCTTAGCTACTTGCAAATTTTTCTGTTTTAATAATTCCATCACAGCCACATTTCCATACGCCCATTCATTAATTCATTTTTCAATGATGAAATTTTCTCTAGTGGTCGTTGCCTCATAGCATCTCTTTAATTATTAAAACCCATTTTTTCAAGATTTAACAATAAAGCGATGCGATAGTCGTGTTCCATTTTGGTTTTTCCTTGCAAGTAAGCCAAGATTCCATCAGCAGCCGTGATCATCAGCCAGGAGCTACTAAGGTAGCTATGGCAAAAACAAAATTTTTTTTTCCTTCACCTGACTGCCTGAGTCCCTGAGCATGACAAGCAGATGCTTACACATGGTTGTAATTCATTTTAGGATAATTCACTACCAATAAATTATTTTCTGATTTGGGAAAAGTGTTGACATAACCGTTTTTTGGTAAGCGTGTTGCTTGATTCTTCTTTTTTTACTAGGAGTAAATAGTTGCATTCAGTTATTACTATGTCAACCACCATTCCCCAGTATTCTACCTATTAGCTGCCAGAAGTCCATTTTTTTTTTGCATCACTGATTCCACCGCAAAAGCTTTTGCTGCAATTGCTAGCAAATATGATATTTGCTTAGATTTGTTTCAGATTCTGTAGTCATTTTCTCCCCTTTTTTCTTATTGAATTTTCATCCATGGGTGTTATGACTCATGACCAGAGTTTATTTAGGGTGGGCTAGCCTTCCCAGGGAGGGTACCGAGCAATATTGGGTAGGTGTGTGCCACCCCAGATTTTCAAACTTGGGGCTCGGAAGTGAGTTGGGGGATCTAAATAGGGTCTGTGGACAGTCTGAATTTGGATATGAAACAAGAATTTTGAACTTGACATTTATCAAATTTTGAGGTATTTTAAGTAAATTTGGTCAAGAACAGATTCTTATATAGCTAGTCTTCAAACCGACTGCCTTAGCCCTGGATCATGACAAGCAGATGCTTCCACCATGGTTGAATTCATGTTAGGTAATTCACTACCAATAAATTATTTCCGATATGGGGAAAAGTAGGTTGACAGAACCGTTTTTGGTAAGGCGTGTTATGCTTGAGTCCTTCTTTTTTTACTAGAGTATAGTTGCATCAGTGTTATTTCCTAATCCAATCCTAACCCTTATTCTTAACCATTGAACTGCCATAAGTCAATTTGTTTTTGCACACTGAATTCCACCTCAAACTGTTGCTGTAATTGCTAAGCAAATATGGAATTTTTGCATAGATTTGTTTCAGATCTAGTAGGCATTTTCTCCCCTTTTTTCTCATGAATGTCACGGTCCAGTGGTGTTATGATCTCATGACCTGAGTTTATTTAGGGGTGGGGCTAGCCTTTCCCCAGGGAGGGTACTCGAGCATATTTGGGTGGTTGTGGTGCCACCCAGATTTCAACCTTGGTGGGGCTACGGAAGTGATTTGGGATATAAAATAGGGTCTGTGGAACGAAAATTTGGATAGTGAAACAAGAATTTGAAACTTGACATTTATCAAATTTTGAGGTATTTTTAAGTACACTTTGGTCAAGAACGAGTCTTATATAGCTAGGTCTTTCAACCGACTGGCCGAGCCCTGGAGCATGACAATCAATGCTTAACACATGGTTAGATTCATGTTAGGTAATTCCACTACCAATACATTATTTCGATCTGGGGAAAAGTAGGTTGACAGAACCGGTTTTGGGGAGTGGTGTTTGCTTATTCATTCTTTTTTCATTACATGTAATAGTTGCATTCAGTTATTGCTATGATTACCACCAGTGTTTTAACCTCTATTGACTGTCAGAAGTCTAAAGCATAATGATTTTTTTTTGCATCGTTGATCCACTAAAAGCTGTGCTCATGATGCTAGGGCAAATATGGATCATTTTGTTAGATATTTTTCAGATTCTGTAGTGCATTTTCTCCCCTTTTTTCTTTAGAATGTTCAATTCATGGTGTTGATCTCATGAACCCAAGCTTATTTAGGGATGGTGCTGCATTTCATGTCAATTTTTGCATTTATTGTTTCCTCTAATCAGTTTTTCTCTTTGTTTTCTTTCTTGTTCTTTTTTTCTCTTTTCCACGACAAGATTACCAATGTTGGTTTTACTAACTTAGAGGCCATAATCCATAGAACACCACCTTTTAGGTAAACTACATTCCCCCTGATTTTATGAATGTTTCTATTCAAAAATTATGTTTCTCCCATTCCTTATGAAAATGTTCCATGTTTCCCTTCACTTAATTTTTTTGTATTCCCCGATCCTCAACCCCCTGTGTAATATGACCATCACTATAAGGCACTAATGAGGATTAAATGATAATTATCGAATGGTGAACTTTTATAAGTTATTCAAAAGTAATCCTGTGTAAAAATTGGAATCTGAATTTCTCGCATTGGCTGTTTTGGTTACAACGGCCCAAACCCTTTGCTGGAGTTGTAAAATAAACAAAACTCACTTATAGGTATGTTCCTGGATGGATATTCAAACGACGTGCACATCTTTAGTTTGATATGAATTACATATTTGTTATATTTCTAATTCAAGTCCTGCGTGAAACCTACATCCTTCTTTTGCAAAGCCATCAGAAATTAATTTTTCACCTTATTTAACTAGATTGTGCTATGTCTAATTTCCCTTTCTATGATTTTATAAGCCTGCTGCCGGAATATTCCAGAACAAAATGTTTTTCCGACTCGGTGCCTGCACTGTTACTTTTTGTGACAGAAAGGTGTGTTTTTGAGCTAGCATCATGCATTTAAACATCCACTATCCTACCACTACTTGGTAATGACTGCACTAGAATTTATCATCTGGGGCTACAATTTGAGACAAATGGAGGGGGGGGGGGACAAATGGGGGAGACAAATGGGGGAGGGGAGAGCAGAGGCAGGGAGGCAAAAACATGTCACTCCCAAATTCTACTAGTCACAGTGCATAACAGGAACAGACCTTTCATTAAATCACAGTGAATTTATAAAAAAAAAGGATACCAAGTTACAGTGTTGTACTTGAGTAAATAAATTCTGCGTAGATATATAGTGATTTGCTTAAAATGGAGCCATCTCCTCCAAAAAAAAATGTGTAGAATGCCTAGGGGGGCACTCAACTTTGGTTTGGGTAGAGGTGTGCGACACAAAGCTGGGGGCTTGAGAATGATTTTTCGGGTGAAAGTAAGGCCTTTTGAACCAAATTTTGGGATTGGAACTTGAATTTTTGACCAAATTAGAGTGGTGTGGAGTCTTAGAAACTGGCAACCATTTAAAAAAAAATTAGCTATGGAGCTAAAATTGTGAGTTTGGGCAAAGTACATTTACGCCCAGTTATAGTGTACTTGAAGTGTTCTCTATCCTATCATTGAAAGTGTAATTGAAATGTGTTTAAAATATACACTTTCGTACTTGGATTTCATTCTGATTTACCTTGTGGTATTGAATGGTTACTCTTTTCAGTATGCTGAAATATTATTGACAAAAAATAAAAAAGTGGGGGGGGGCACTCAATTTTCATTCTGGTAGGGGTGTGCGGAACCACAGGGCCGCACCTTGGACGGTGAACGATCAGGACTTGCGAAATGGGGGTTTTGCAAACTGAAATCATAACAATTTGACTACGCTGAGAAACTAAATTTTGTTCAAAGTTAGGCCACAAAGTAGTTAAAAATCAAAATTTGCTTGAAATGGGGGTTTGTGAACTAAAACATGCTCAAATGTGGGACCATTGTGAACTGCCGGAGATACAGCTGAAAGTGGGTCTTGGGCCGCACATACCCGTACCACCTTTTCAGGTCCGTGGCCCCTGGATCAATAGTAAAATCATGGTATGTATACTTGAACTCATCTGCACGATGGTTACCCTATGTGTACAGAGGGGTATTGAATCCATCCCAAATGCCTAAGGTTGGGACAGTTCACCCCAATAAGGTTATGCGATAACACAAAATCTATCTTAGCATGCTACAATCCTGACTTTGGCCCTCATTTGAGCCCACAAAGCTTAGTCGAGGTAATTAGGTCATTTTTCGCCTGATTATGACGTCTTGTGGTACTAAACTTCTTGAACACTTTTTAATGACCATACACATGTTTAGACAGTATAGGCAAATTGCAATTGATTATGGATTGGTCAAAACACCTGGGGGTGATACCATACTCTACCCGTATTCAAGACTGCAAGAATTTGATCATTTTATTAAATGCACAGCTCTTCTGATAAATAATGACCAACCATAGTTTCATTGAATCATTTGTGTAGCACTCATCTTCGGGCCCAAATTTTTCTTTCTGTAACCATTTCCGTTCTGGTCTTATTCATTCATGTGTCAGATCCTCCATTTTTTCTTTTACTTTAATTTATCCTTATAACTCTTTTCCCCTTTATTCTTACGTTAATTTATCTTTTCCTTTACTTTCTCCTAATCATAATTGTGTATCCATTCAGATTCTTTTTTTTCACCTTTTCATGCCTTTCCTCAAAATTATGCCGATGCTTTCGTAACCTAATGTTAACCTGTTACCCTCTTTCTACAGCCTAGCTCAATATCTATAAAATAAATCATGTGTCTGATAAAAATTTTGAGTTTCAAAACTGAGATGGTTTTGGGCAAATCGTGTTCCTAAAGACATCAAAATCATTTGCACGCTTGACCTTTGTATCGGTACTGATTCTGACGATCCAAAGAGAGCGAATTTGGCCGAAACTTGTGCGGACGTATTACGAATACTAAAAAGGGCCCATTTATGAACAGTGTGCCATCGAGATTTTTAAGATGTGCATTATGATGAGTTCATTGCTTGGCATACGGAAAATACCAAACTTGATGTGATTAACGTATGATAGAATTATAAAAAATTTTATTACCAAAAAAAAATTATGCATAATACTGACCGTCAAACTATATGTTAGTTGAGTTGACATTTTGTGGTATTGCATATAATGTTTTCCAATTGATAAACAGAGGAACCTTTGTATTTGTAGACTCTTTTTGGTGTTATTAGTACTGGGATTTGGTTTGGTCGAGGATGTTGCAGCTGAGGAGTCGCACCCCTATCCCCATGTCTAAGGGTTATTTGGTAGAAAAAGGAAAACATTTCTAAGGATTTTTTCTTCATGATATATACCCATTTTCACAATTTGGACTTTTTTCAAGTTTTTTTGAGGCAGTTTTTTGAAAAATGGGACCCATGTCTAAGGATGTGTCTGACGGCTGGGCTCAAAACTATGCTTGGATTGGCTTGGCATGATTCAGATTTGAGTTCTCATCTCCTGCATGAAATTCATAGACATAAAAATCTCTGCACAAAAAAAATTCCATATAGACAGCACTTCAAAGTCGCCACAATTCTCTCTATAAACATAGCCTAACATAGGCCTATGTGAACACGCATACAATAATATCCCAGAAGGCGATGCAAGTAATTAAAAATCATAAAATTTGACATGAGTGGGCTCGAGCAAGCGATAAGTAAATCATATAAATGCAAGCCGAAAAAGCTAATTGTAGCGTGTGTAACAATCGGCAACCTACATAGCGATAGGCAAAATGAGAAGTTGTAGTTATTGGTTTCTAGTACTAGTGAGGAGTGTGTACTCAACAGAAGACATATTTCTAGTGTTAATTTCTTAGTGTCTATTCAATATTTTTAAAATTAATTTAAGACCTTTGTCATTGATTATTTCGTGATAGATCAAGCAAAAATGAGTTTGATTTTGGGAGAATCAATTTTTCCTTATCCAATTCATTAAATATTCCTGAAATGACGGAGGGTGAGCCAAGCTGTACAAAAAATAAAAAATCCTTTAACAGGGAGTTTAAAAAAAATGTGTCGGGTCGCCAGCCTAATTCTACAAGAAATAAGAAAACATTAACAACGCATTTAAAGGAGTAGATGGTGTTCTAGTTTACGTTGGCACGGTTATACAGAAATGTGTATAAAAAGAAATCTCATAACTGATTTAAAGTAGATTTGATACATGAGCATAAGATTGAATTAGAACCAATCACCTTGGTTCACAACTTGATCTCCGTTGACCTTTGACCTTGGTAGTGACAGTTGACTCACATAGTTCTAGCTTTAATTTAACATAGGTAACCCTTCCTGTATTCAATAAAGAAAATATGGAAAAATAACGCCCAATTGGGCGCAAAATGTGTTAAAACTGACTCCCCCAATTATAAGCGTAAATTTAACATAGGTTAACTCTTCATGTCATTTCAATAAGAAAATAGAAAACAAACGCCCAATGGCGCAAAATGTGTTAAAACGAATCCCACGTATAAGCTTTAATTTCACATAGTTTTTGTAACTCCTTCCTGTCATTTCAAATAAAAGAAAATAAGAAAAAAAAAGCCCACTGTGCGCGCCAAAATGTGTTAAAACTGATCCCCAAGTTATAAGCTTAATTTAAAATAGGTTTACACATTCCTGTCATTCAAAATAAAGAAAAATAGTAAAAACGCCCATTGGCGCAAAATGTGTTAAAACTGAATCCCCAAGGTATAAACTGTAATTTAACATAGGGTACCCTTTTCTATCATTTTAAATAAAGAAAATAGAAAAAACGCCAATGGGCGCAAAATGTGTTAAATGAATCTCCAAGTTATAAGCTTTAATTTAACATAGGTTACGCCTTCATGTCATTTCAAATAAAGAAATAGGAAAAAACGCCAATGGCGCAAAAGTGTTAAAATGAATCTCCAGTAATAAGCTTTAATTTAAATAGGTTAGCCTTCATATTTCAATAAAGAAAATTAGAAAAAATGCCCAATTGGGCGAAAAAGTGTTAAAAAGAATCTCCAAGGTAACATAAGCTTTATTTAACTGGGACAACCTTCCTGTCATTTCAAATAAAAGAAAATAGAAAAAACGGCCCAAGTGGCGCAAAAGTGTTAAAATGAAATCCCAGTTATCAGCTTTAATTAACACGTTAACCTTCCTGTCATTCAAATAAAAGAAAATAGACAAAAACGCCCAATGGGCACAACATGTGTATAAACTGAATCCGTAAGTTATAAGCTTTAATTTAACCTAGGTACCCCTTATTACCTTTCATTTCAATTAAAGAAAATAGAAAAAAAAAAGCCAATTGGGGGCAAAATGTTTAAAAAAATGAATCCCCAAGTTATAGCTTTAATTAAACTAGGTTACCTTCCTATCATTCAAATAAAGGAAAATAGAAAAAACGCCCAATGGGGCGCAAGAATGTGTTAAAACTGAACCTCAAATTTAAAGGTTTAATTTAGGTATTGACACATTCCTGTCTTCAAATAAGAGGTGGACCTAAAATTTCGTCTCAAATAATATCAACACAATACATAGTAAAAGCTTCAATCATTGCGTAGTGTAACTCTACGTGCCCTCATATTTGTTATCACCTTAATCTATCCCTGCAACGTTTTAACCAAACTCCATCAAAAAGCAAGTCTTCACAGAGACTAAAATCAAAGAAATTGCTTTTAAGGCATTGCAAACATGCAATGATGTTATTTGTCTGAAATTGTATCGCCTTACACACCAACACTAAAACCCAAAAATTAAAGTAGTACGATAGGTCTTTTTCATAAAGAAAAAAAAAAAACCCATTTAATGAAATGACTTCAAGCTATAGAAATAGACGCCTTCGGCAATTTTGAGAACAGTGGTTCTATCGTCGGGTCGTAAGGCGACCGACAAAAAGAATTGCACGGCAATCGTTAAGAATACATGTTTTTTTGCAGTTTGAAATCTTTGTGAATTGAATAGGCTTTTTAAGGCACTATCCGTGATTTGCTAAATCAGAAATTGAAAACAAATATCAAAAATCAGATTTTACGGTTCTAAAACAGGTATAGGTATGCTAACATACCCCCTACAAGTGATAGGACCAACAAAGATATTATCACCATTGAGTTGCCATGAATGTGCACTTTCAAACAATGAAATTCATATAAACCCCCTAGGTGTACTACTTCTTATAGTCTTTATGATTGGCTGCATTTCATATAGAATAAAATTATAACCTCTGCTTAACCAATCAGAAAATAGACCTACGTTCACATGACATACGATTACTCCAAACTGGGTATCAGCTTGTAACATGAGGGTAGCAGGTCGGTGTTCTTTAAAGGATTCTTTAAGCTAGAATGATGCTGCAGAATTCTAATGAGATTTAATGGGCAAAAAATGTTCAAACAAACGCCAGCAACAGCAACACATAATAACCTCAGTCTAAATTGTTAATTTAGATGACGGAACCAATGAAAATGTGTAAATTTTCATGGTTAAATGTTGAATGAACAGAAAAGTTTCCTCATTGTCAGTAGCTTGAACAAGTTTGCAGTGGAAATGCTATACTTTGTCTTGTGTGTTAGTATGTAAGTGATGACGCGCGCGGTACACCCCAATGCAGCCTTTCAGTTGCAGTACATTGTGGCTTGCCTACGCGCGTGCTGAAAATCAGTTCAATGGTTACGCTGGGGTCCGCTATTCATACTTGAGTGGACAGGACCGACAGAGTTAGAAATGGATTATTACTCAACTTGGAATCAAAAAGTGGGAAGTGCACTACATGTACAGCAATAGGCGTATGAAACAGTTGATGGTATGTTCCGTACCCTCCTTTCCTTTTTTTGCCCCCGTTATGAGTTTCGGATTTAGTCTTTGTTTATTTAAAGAAAAAATTCAAGGTTTATCTTGTGATCACATCTTGTGATGTGATTTAGTAGATTTCTAAACCAAATCACAGTTTCAAAAGTCATTACTAAATGTAGGGTGGTGTTCGAACAAATATTGTCGTTATTAGGGCTGCTGAAGGTTGGTGCAATGGTGTTACTGCAAATTGAGAATAATGAAACATGAATTATTGCCCGCCTTTGATTTGGCAAAAACCTGTTACGTGAAAATTAACCTTGACTTTCATGGGCCTAATGCCATGAAAAAAAAATATATATGGTACATGTATATACATCAGGCCAAACATATGGCACAATTGAGTCACATACTTCACACAACAGTCAAGGTCATAGGGGGATAAAAACTTAATATACTTTGTTCGGTCTCGAGTATGGGGTGACGTCATGATGCGACTTCTGCATTATCTCGAGAGATGTGGATTGCGCACGCCGTTGTAGCATGCGTAAATGCTGCAATTCAAGGTCGAACGCGTGCGTTTCTAGGGTGCAAAACCTAACCTCCCGCAGTGAGTCACCCCCAAAAACTTGAGATCGAACAGAGATAGTGCTGTATGTAGAATTAGTGCCTTTGGGGAGTGTAAAAGGCTGTAAGTTGAAAACAATTTTGTCATTTGTATTTATTTGAACTTAAAGGTGCACTTTATGATCCTAGCATCTATTTTGTTTATGGTTCAGTAGATGTCCTCAAGAAAGACATATTTCCAAAACTGCATCTGATGGTGCATTTTAAGAGAAGATATCAGTAGCTTCCCACAATGCATTGCTTCCAATGGAGGTTTTTGTACAGGTACTGATGTGAATCGTTAGTGATGAAACATGGCTAAATTGACAGTACTGATCACAAACTTGCATTTTAAGAGTGTTTCATCACTAACGATTCACATGACAACCTGTACAAAAACTTCCAATGGAAGCAATGCATTGTGGGAAGCTACTGATATCTTCTCTTGTGCATTTTGATGATATAAACAAATGACAGTACACCATGGGCCATTGTGTTGGCGATGTTTGTCTTCCTTTTTTTTTCTCCTTTTTTACGGAAAGAAAATACAAAAGTACAAATTCCTGTCATGGTACATGTAGATCAAATCTCTACATAAGATAAGGTACATATACTACACTTAGGTCAACAGTTTAGGGAATATATAATAAAGCTCAACCTTTCTGAGAAAGTCATAGGGATGGGGTTGTGGATCACAAAATGCCACTTCAAAATTTTCCCCTTAAAAAAATCTAATCTAAAAGAAGACCTGTTCTTTTCAATATTACCAAAAATCAATGTACTAGTTCACTGACATGAAATTGGCATAATGGAATTGATAAGAGCACATGAATGTTTATCCAGGGACCACTTACTGGTCTTAACAAAATCACCGATCTCTCTCCTTGAGATTTGCATTTTAAAATCATGTCCACGTAACGATGCACAAAGTTAGCCTGCCTGTACAAATTATACTCTGAATGTCTGGGGATGGCAAAATTGAAATTATGATATATCACCATATTCTGCTCAGTTCAAGAAGCTTACCTAACTCAATTTAATAAATTCTCTAATCCATCATCAAGCAGTTAGCCTGTAGACATTTCATTTTCTTCATAAAAAAATATTAAAAGCAGCTGCTCCTAACTACATTTTTCCCTTCACATTTTGAAAGGAAACATTGAGAAAATTCATTAAAGGTTATTCTAGCATAATATACAGGCATGAGAATGAACTTTTGCAAAAAAGAAAAACAAACAAACAAAAAACCAGCATGAAATCTGGCAAAAATACCCTAAATTAGGCCAAAATCAATGAAAATGCATAAATTTGGGCAAAAAAGAAATTAAGTTTTTAAACTGAAAATGTTCATGCCTGAATATGGCGATTTGGACACACCTTAAAGGTGCAACGAGAGATTTTAAGGCACCCAAATATTGTGTATTAATAGTAATTTCATATAGATTAGACACTCAAAAGATTTCTTACCTTGTAATTAGGCTACAGAAATGTCTTAAAAAGAGAGAAAAAAGGTGATTTTGATTTGCTTATATATCAATATTTAAAAAAAAACAGGCTGAATTTTGTATTTGCTCCTATACGAAATTATAAATTTCACAATTTTTGTACCAAAGAAACATTTCTCAGCTTAATCCTTTTAGATGGGATTTTTGATGGAAAGCTTTACATCAGGGCAAAAATCATTTCTTTCAATTTTTTAAAGGACACCTGATATGTGAAATCTCTCGTTGCACCTTTAACCTCTGTACTAATTTTGTGTATTAAAATGACTCAATGCTAATCCCCTACCTCACTCACTCCCTAGTCTCATTTACTCACCTTAACTTGGTTCACATGTAGCAGGGGGTCACTGAACTCTTGACTCTGACATGAGAATATTACATACTTACAGTGGCACACACGACACAACTCGGGGCATTTTCACAAACCATCTATGATGAATAAATGCTGATGGATTAATAAGTGTAATAAATGGGTTGTCTAGCTGGGGGTGAAATAAGGCATTTATGGGGACGAGAAACTTCAAATAATACGTGTGCATTAGCGATGACAGGAATCACCTCTTATGTGAGGAGACACCGGCAAATGGATGTGCTACAGCATTACATCAAGTGTGTGTTTTGATGTGCTTACAATGTATTTCAGATAGAGATCCCTAACAAATTAGGCTTCAGGGGTACCATATCCCCAACAAAAGATCTTAAAATTCTGCCAGTGGCACCATTCTAGGCCATAGGTTTTTCAACAGGCTACTGAAAGCAAAAAATGGCTGGTGTATAGACAAAAATGCAGACCCCCAAAACAGAGATATTTTTTATATAGAATACTCATACAATAGTGTGATACATGAACATAAGAATTTTACATTCTAAAGACTGTTGCAGTGGTCCTGGGAATGAGAAATGGTTTTGTTCATGGATGAATTGTCATGTGGAAAGGGGGGTCTGTTCTTGGTAGAGATCCATCCAAGATGGCACACTAGCATACAGAGGCCCAAAACAAGTATATGAAATCTCAGAATATCAGCTAATTTCAGAATCTTTTTTGTTCTGGGAGTTCAGCTTTTTCTTCACTTGATGTGTACAAAAGAGTAGCCACTGAAATCCCTGTCAAAGATAAGCCATTTTACTAGAAAAACTACCCTTTATGAAGAAAATACATTTTTTCTGCATGCTTTCCTTGAAAATCAAGGTTATCTTTGGGACACTGCCTATAAACATCAGACAGAATCTGCATCCATTTCCCAGGGCTCAGCCAAATTAGAGTCTCTCTCAGCACATTCCATGCACAAACTACATATCTATCTGGTGTATTACATATATTTCTAATGGTGTGTATTTTAAATGAAAGTGACTTGATGGATTATGAAACATGTTCCTGGTTAAAGTGCATCAAAACATTTTGCAGCCTAGCAACTACACACAGCATTGTAGCCTATTCATATAGCATTACACAGCATTGCTATGTTTAGAATTTGAATGTTTATCAAGATGGCAATTATCGATCAACGGAATAAACTCCAAGACGTGTATGTTTCATAAATACGTAAGCCATAATATTATTAGAAACGGTACAATTCTCAAAACAATGGAATCTGTATTAAAGGCTGAATCAGAAATTTTGAATTTTTTTGTGTATTAATTACAAATAGTAAACTAGAACTAAAGATAGTCACCTAAATGTTCAATTCCAAAGTTTGAGATGCAGTACACATTTATGTATAGTATAACAGTGCCACAGGATACCGTGTATAACAAAAATTCCACATCTGGAATTTTATAACAAATTTGTGATTTTCTATATGAACAACATCAATTTGAGCTTGGCTATTTCATACAGTGATTAGTAAGCGGACAAGCATTGTATATGCAAAAAACACAATTAATTAGAAAATTGAGGATGCCATCCTCGGGAAATCTCCGATTCAGCTTTTAAAGATGAATGTATTCAGTTCATCATGTATGCAGTATAAAACAATCTTACAAATTAACTTGGGAATGAAACCCAAGAGTGAAATCACACTACATGTAAAAGCCCAGTCTGACAGTCTGGAATTAGCATGTTTGCAATTCACTCTGAAAAATTAACTCTGCAATACCTAAGCTTGATTAAACCTAGAAGTGAATAACCAGACATTGTAATCCAATTAACAATTCAGCTTACTTCCCCAGACAATTGGGTGATAATGCTCACCTCCCCCCTTCAGAAATGGAATCCCTGTTAGAACAAGTGATAAATTGGAACTTCTCTCATCTCAAACTGAAGGCCTAATATTTATGGACAGTGGCAAGAGTAGAGTACCAGACCTCATATATAAGCAGGATTGGAGTGCAGAATTGAATGAGATTTAATTTCTGAACTAAACACCTAATTTGTCCTTTAGTCATCCATGAGATACTTTTCTAGATTCCTCCGAACTACAAATTTTCACTCTGACTTTCTTGGTCTAAAGTGATCCTTAAAACCATATTCAGAGATTTTTTGATGTTGTTTTTTTATTTATATAATTTCTACAAGTAAAAAATGTTAATTTGAAAGTCTGCAAATATAGTTTTGATCCATAGGGTAGCATTTCAGCTATATGAAACCATGAATTCAAGATACCACAGAACTTCAGAAGCGTTCAGTACTGTAAGATCAACAAAATATTACTGGAGATATTCTGCAGGAGCGTAACAGGGGTCACTTGTCAGAGAGGGCAAATTCTCAGTTTTAAGGCAGATTTTCCTGGTTGAAGGTGACAATTTCCTGGTGAGCAGGCAAAAAAGGGTTAATTTAGCATGATTTTTAAGCTTTTTCTTCCCGGTCAAGCTCTCTGGGGTGGCAAACTGCAACCAGGCTCCCCAACTTGTTACGCTACTTATATTCTGCCTATTCCACCATTCAGTATGAAATAATGGGCTATGAACTAAACATACCTACCATTGATAGTAATCAACATTTAATACTTCCTCACCACCATAACTTTTCAAAGTAATCATCCCTGATTTTGTTCAACAGACTGGAATAACTCTTCTGAAGACAACTGGTACACCACTAGGTTTACCTACAACTGACATCTACTCCCATCAATATTTTTATGTATTTATCAAGACTAATTTTTTTTAGAGAGCACATGTGTGGTCCAGTGGATACAAAGACCGACTCATGACCCAAAGGTCCTGGGTTCGAGTCCTGCTGGCTGAGGCCAATGTGTTGTGCTCTTGGGCAAGGCACATTTTCGCTTGCCTCTCTCTACCCAGGTGCAAAATGGGGAGCTGTTGGGAATATTGTCCATTGAGTGCTGCCCAAAGGTATGAGTGTGCCTTGGGCATTTGTATGGCAGCTGACATATTCTAGTGGCAGTGGAATAAATGTAAAGCGCTTTGATACATTGTGAAAAGTGTTATATAAATGCTGGCATATATTTATTTTTTTTCTGAGAATCAAAACGTACTTCATATCAGAGTTTCAGAAATTTGCACTGGAAAAGGAAAATGGTTTAATCCTGTGAATTGTTGTGTAAGAGTACATTCCATGTAGTAATATGATTACTTGACTCAACACAAACAGTTGCATGTTTTTGTATTGCATGCATTTTAGAGTTCTTGACTAATAAACATAATTCTTATTCAGTGGGCGGGGTTTAGTAACCCTGCAAACACGCAATATCATTGGTTGTTGCCTATCTTATATGAGACGATATTAGATAGTGCGTCGCCGCGCAAGTGTTTACGCGCGCGTGTCTAAGGTTACGCAGTGCACGCAGGTAGTACGGGTTGGAAAAAAAAAAAAAAAAAAAATAACTCTTCTGAAGACAACTGGTACACCACTAGGTTTACCTACAAACTGACATCTACTCCCATCAATATTTTTATGTATTTATCAAGACTAATTTTTTTAGAGAGCACATGTGTGGTCCAGTGGATACAAAGACCGACTCATGACCCAAAGGTCCTGGGTTCGAGTCCCGCTGAGACCAATGTGTTGTGCTCTTGGGCAAAGCACATTTTCGCTTCCTCTCTCTACCCAGGTGCAAAATGGGGAGCTGTTGGGAATATTGTCCATTGAGTGCTGCCCAAAGGTATGAGTGTGCCTTGGGCATTTTGTATGGCAGCTGACATATTGTAGTGGCAGTGGAATAAATGTAAAGCGCTTTGATACATTGTGAAAAGTGTTATATAAATGCTGGCATATATTTATTTTTTTTCTGAGAATCAAAACGTACTTCATATCAGAGTTTCAGAAATTTGCACTGGAAAAGGAAAATGGTTTAATCCTGTGAATCGTTGTGTAATAGTACATTCCATAGTAATATGATTACTTGGCTCAACACAAACAGTTGCATGTTTTTGTATTACATGCATTTTAGAGTTCTTGACTAATAAACATAATTACATCATACCTTTTGTAGTACCTATGCCATATCATGTGCTTTATTCCATTAACAGATTAAAGCATACGATATAGAGTAGGTGCAAAGGGTATGATGCAATTGTGCCTTTAAATGCATTTATGGAATTGATCAATTGTAAGCCTCCAATAGTATCTTTGGAGTTCCAAAGACATCTTTGGTGTATTACAAAAGGGGAGAATTATCATAGGGTATGATGCTAGAATTATGTCTGCATATTAAGCCTAAAAAATGAAGTAAGCCTCAAATTCATTTTTCCAGATCAAACCCCATTCAAATTGTATAAAAATATTGTATCAGGTTAAAAGAAGCAGCAGATGCTTAGCCAATAAGTAAATACACTTTGATGGAATGCAAAGCAATGATACCATGCAAAAATCTCAAATTTAGGGAAAATTAGGCAAATTCCTAGCAGCATTTCTGTGTCTCTCTTTACGAATTTGTGAAAAGACAATCAAGACATAATAAAGGACAGCACCTTTAAAAAAAACAACTCAATGTTTTGCGATAGTTATGACAAGTGGTATGCCAATGGCATATCTATGTGCAAAGAATGGCAGCTTAGTGACTTGAATGAATCAAAATGGCAATTTGGGTATGTGATTGAATTTCAAAGTGTAATGAAATAGCAATGATGGAAAGGTTTATATTTAGAGTAAACTTACAAATTGCCAGACGTTCCAACTTGTGTTGGTTTAAGAATATTATTGCTGTAACTGCAAAAATATAGTTTTAGCATAAGATAGGAAGGCGTAGTTTGAAATATAAAGCATAACAGAAACAATGATACATAGCATCAGTGTATGGTGCAAAATGGAACAAGCAAGTCAAAAACAAAAAATACAGGATTCACTGAACACATGTGTCATCTGCCGTGGCAGGTTGTGAAAGGGAATAAAGGTCACATGACCTTTTTGAGCCACAAAGGTCACACGAGGTCACCAACACCTGTGATACTACCCAAGGACCAAGGTATCCAAGTATCATGTAACTGAGCAATACATGCTGGAAACAACAAGCAATTTGATCAATCTGACCATTTTGGGGCCATGACCTCTAGATGATCTTTGATCCAACTCTTGAAGGGTAGCTTGTGGGGTACTACCTAAGAACCATTACATGCAAGTGCCATACAAACGTGTGTTGTATGCGGGAACGGGCAAGCAATTATTATGTTTAGGGTTAACATTTGGGTCAACATTTCTACCACAAACACACACAGACACACACACACACACACAAAGACAAACACACACACACACACACACACACACACACACATACTTACAAGAAATCCATGTCTAGAGTTCTGCATAAAAATGAAATGAACCCCCCCCCCCCCGCTTCAAATGACTCCTACATACAACTTCTGACCACAGTTAATACCTCTAGATGAGCTTAGATGCAACTCAGAGGGTATTTTGAGTCAATCCCACAATGCATCAGTTTTTGGGAAATTTCACCTCAATAGGGTCATGTGACCCCATAAAAATCCTATTCTTAACACAAAAAAATCCTGACTTTAACCCTCATTTTAGCCCACAAAGCATTAGTATTTAGGGAATTTTTAAACTTTTAAAACACTTTTTATCCCTAAGTACTGACATGTGTTTTGTACAATACAGTATAGGAACATTGCAATGCATCATGGGATTGATTCAAAACACCCTCTGGATGCAACCATAGCTAAGGGTCCAAGTTCAATACAAAATTAAAAAACAATCAGAGCAGGTGTGACAGAAACCCACAGTGCAAAAAGTGATCCTTGTGAGACAAAAAAAGTACCGTTTTGGTTAATTCTATACAGTAATTTCAATGTAGCTGGAAGTTGAAGAAGAAGTTTGCTGGATTTCTGACTTGGTTACAGTCTGTGGCTGGTATTCTGAAATGGAGACTAACTTTTAGACATGGGTTTAAACCAGGGATAGTCCTACAAGAATGGACCTTTTTTCCTTTCAAAATACGGTGAAAGTTCCTCATCCGACCCATCCATGAGGAATTTTCTCACCCATTACAGCACATTTTTCGAGTATATTGGGAGGAAAAAAGGTCCACTCATGTAGGACTAACCTGGTTTAAACCCAGGTCTGAATTTAGACTCCCTTTCAGAATACCAGCCTGTATGTTTAAATTTGAAATGTGTAGTCTGCATACTGCATGTCTAAATGTTACCACATATAGTGAGCTAGAATGAAAATTAAAATTCTATACCTTTCCCTTCCCCCCAAAAAAGAACACTTCACTTGAAACTATAAATGGCCTTCCAAGAAAGGTCTGTATAGGACTGTGACTCAATATTACAAACACAGCAATAAAACCTTCCTACGCAATTAGGGTTTTTATGAATTCAAGTGATCCCCTAAAACAAATTCCATGTGCCTCATTTCAGTAATGTCATGTGGGCTTTATTGCTCCTAGCAGATATGCCAGTTAAATTGTTACTTTTCATTTACCAAAAATATGCAGTTCTTAACACCACCGTTTAATGGCTGTATGGACTGCGTGGGAGGAATAAGTTTAATTTTTTTCCTCAAGAAAGGTCCTCCAAAATCAATGGGCACATTTTTTCATTTTCTAAAAAACATATGTGATAATTTATAGTGTATACATGTAAATAAGGACATGTGATGAAATGCTCTTTCTAAATTTGTTTCTAGAGTTATTTATTTTCTAGCCAAAAGACTCTAGCTCTGAACCATTTGATCACCCCATCAGAACTCTTCTTAAATGCCAACAGTCTAATTCCATTTTTCTCTCTGTTCAGCTTTTGTTTACATTTAATATAAAAAATACATCGGTCCTCGGACCGCTTGTGTCGCCTGCCATCGCGGTTAGTGAATGATAGGCCTACCATGACCTTTGACCTTGATATGTGACCTTTGACCTATCAACAAATGAGGGATCCCATGTTGCACCTATGATTCAAGTTTGGTTCCAATTGAACTTCAACTTTTCAAATGAGGTCAATTTTACATTTTCAGCCTATTTTACAACTTGACCTCACACGAACTTTCACCTTGGCATGTGACCTTTGACCTCATCAACAAGTGGGGGATGCCATGTTGCACCTGTGACCCAAGTTTGGTTTAAATCCATCAAAGTATGAGGATATTACAGGCAAATGTTAACCCTTTTTCACAACAGACATCAACAACAAACAACAGACATCAACAATAGACAACAGACATCAACAACAGACAACAGACATCAACAACAGACATCAACAACAGACAACTACAGTGGACAAAGTGATCCCTATGTGTCTTCCTGCCTTAGGGCAGGCGACACAATTTAGGGCAGGCGACACAAAAATCAAACAGAAGTTACAACACAGTGGCCTATTTTGGCACTGTGATACAAATATTTACTCTTATTTTTAATGGAAAAATGATCAAAATCAACTGAAATTTTTGAAACAAAACTTTTATGCAGATTTTATGTTGAACCATAGATTTGCAAAATACAAGTTATAATAACTTACTTGTCAGAGATAAATATAATTTGTTGCCACTTTACAAATGCATGCCTACACTGCATAATTTCTTAATACCAAAAAGTATTTGTACAGCCTTTACAACAAACTTTCACATTGACAACATTACCTGTTTTTTTTTACACAGGAAAATAACGTAAAGTGAAAAGTGTGTACACAGGTCTACTAATACAGAATGTTGCTCTCATGCTTATGAGACTGAGTTTAGTTTTCCTGTATTTGTTTACTATATTACATAATCTACTAAATATAAAATGGATGACATTTTTATTTGCAAAATTCTTTTGATTACTAAAACACATGATGTGAATGTGACTGAGCTAATGGCAATAGATATTGCAGACAAATCATGAATCATTGTGGGAAAGCGTGGCCTAGCAGTTAGGGTGCTTGCATGTGGCGCAAATTTACCAAAAAAAATTTACCAAAAATCCTGGGTTCGAATCCCGGTGGGGTCACTTGCTGGGATTTATTCGGGTGCTCAGTTCTGGATTTAATCTGTATACGAGCTATTGATTACATTCAGAATACCGCTCTCCCCCATGGTTCACTTGGAATTGGGCAAATGAATTCTGAAAGCATCCAGTCCTTCGGTGGCAATTTGTGGCAATTTCTGGAACAAGGATGCTGACATTACTGCCAGCATTTACCAAACTTGAAAAGTATGTTGTCATCAGCTCACAAACCATTGCCATTGTATATGTGCTAATCCCGGCTAATCCATCTTTCCCTTGCCAGATCAATATCTTACTACAAGCCTATTATCTTACTACAAGTACAATGCCTGAATCTCGGTCTGAATGCTTTTGAATTGTGTCACAAAACATGCTAGATACACTGTAAATTCTGTCAGGGATGTGAACACCTTGCTTTTATGTTCCAGAAATTGCCACAAACTGCCACCTCCCCCTGGAACTCTTCCTGTTTTAACTGTTTTTACAGAATGTAAACATCCAAATTGTTTTCAAACTCGTGGAAGTGATTTCAGTAAGGGTCCTTCTCATTATGTCAATTTTTTTTTCATGCCATTATGTCCCTTTAAGGGAACTCATGACTCTGCATTATGAATAGACATTTGACGTCATTTGACCTTGACCTTAAAATGTCTTGGCACCCTTGCTTGCACCCCCTGAGGATTATTGTCAATGTGTTTCATTATGGAGTTAGATTTTGCAAATGGGAGGAATTTAACATGCTAGGTTAACATGCTATGTAAACATTTCAGCTTGACATTTTCACTGCAGATAATGACCTCAATTTGACCCTGTGACCTTGATCTCAAAATGCCTTGACACCCTTGCTGGTACCCTACACCCCCAGGGGATCATTGTCAATAAATTTCATTAAACATGGAAGTTAGGCGTTGCAAATACAAGGACTTTGCTAGGTTACTAATATTCTAACTAAACATTCTTACTCTGGTCCCACATACACACAGTTTGAGGGTGACGTCACTGTGCGAGTTAAGTTTTGCGCCCTAGAAACGCACGCACTGACCTTTCAATTGCAGCATTTTATGCACGCAAATAAAGGCAGCACAATCGAAATGCTAAAGCGAATGCAGAGTCGCGTCATTATGTCACCCTCAAACTCCAGACCGAACAAAGTATAGTCAGTGTTTGACAGTCCTCTTCCAAATTCATTCAAGAATGATCGCTTGTAATTTTGAGTGGAAGACTAGCATCCAAGTGTGTGCGTGTCAATTGTGCATTTGGGCATATATTCTTATTCAGTGGGCGGGGTTTTGTTTGCAAATACGCAATATCATTGGTTGTTGCCTATCTAATATGAGACAATATTTTAAGAGTATAATAACATTCATTTCTAGTTGCTCTGTGAGTGTCAATGTGAAATTAATCCAATGGTATATTTAAGTGAGATGCAACATGGCATGACTTGGCAGCATTTCTATGTGGCTAGAAAAATACCTGTCCACTAAAATTAGGCTAAACTGGCTTTTTTGTGGTCTGCTTTCCTCTACCACATAGAACCTTTAATTTACACAAATTAAACTTTCTAGCTTTGTCACCATACCAGAAAATGGTTTTGAAACTGGCAACTTGGGCGAAAGATCCTGGTTCCGCAGTTTCACAATTTTTTTTTTTAACACAGAAAATACGTAAATGAAAAGTGTGTACACATGCGGTCTACGAATACAGAATGTTGCCTCATGCTTATGAGAAGTGAGTTTAGTTTTTTTCCTGTATCTTGTTTACTATATTACATAATCTACTAAATATAAAATGGATGACATTTTTATGGCAAAAGTCTTGTGATTAATAAAACCATGATGTTAATGTGACTGAGCTAATGACACTAGATATGCAGCAATCATGAATCATTGTGGGAAAGCGTGGCCTAGCGTTTAGGGTGCTGTGCCTGTGGCGCAAATACCAAAAAAAAATTCCCAAAAATCCTGGGTTTCGAATCCCGGTGGGGTCACTTGCTGGGATTTATTCGGGTGCTCGTTTCGGGATGAATAATCTGTATAGGCGAGCTATGATAATACATTCAGAAAGACCCGCTCTCCCCCATGGTTCCCTTGGACTTGGGCAAATGAATTCTTCTGAAAGCATCCAGTCCTTCGGTGGCAATTTGTGGCAATTCCTGGAACAGAGGAGCTGACATTACTGCCACATTTACCAAACTGAAAAAGTATGTTGTCATCACTCACAGACCATTGCCATTGTATATGTGCTAATTCCGGTTAATTAATCCCTCGTTCCCTTGCCAGATCAATATCTTACTACAAGAGCCTATTATCCTTACTAACAAGTACAATGCCTGAATCTCGGTCTGAATGCTTTTTTGAATTGTGTTCACAAAACATGCTAGAATACACTGTAATTTCGGTCAGGGATGTGAAAACCCTGCTTTTATGTTCCAGAAGTGCCACAAAACTGCCAACCTCCCCCTGGAACTCCTTCCTGTTTTAAAAACTGGTTTTTACCAGAATGTAAACATTCCAAATTGTTTTCACACCGTGGAAGTGATTTCAGTAAGGTCCTTCTCATTATGTCAATTTTTTTTTTCATGCCATGATTGTCCCCTTTCAGGGAACTGCAGACTCTGCATTATGAATAACATTTGACGTCATGTGACCCTTGACCCAGGGGGGTTAACAGCTTGGCACCCTTGCTTGCAACCCCTGAGGATTATTGTCATTTTGTTCATTATGGAGTTTAGATTTTGCAATGGGAGGAAATGTTTAACATGCTAGTGACACTGCTAGTGAACATTCAGCTTGAACATTTTCACGGCAGATAATGGCCTCAATTTGACCCTGTGACCTTGATCTCAAATGCCTTGCACACCCTTGCTGTACCCTACACACCCCCAGGGGAATCAGTGTACACTAAATTCATTAACAGGAAGTTAGGCGTTGCAAATACAAGGAACTATTTGCTAGGTTACTAATATCTAACTAAACATTCTTACTCTGGTCCCACATACACACACGTTTGAGGTGACGTCACTTGCGAGTTAAGGTTTGCGCCCTAGAAACGCACGCACTGACCGTCAATTGCAGCATTTTTATGATGCACTCGAATAAGGCAGCAACAATCGACGCTACAGCGAATGCAGAGTCGCGTCATTATGTCACCCTCAAACTCCAGACCGAACAAAACGTATAGTCAGTGTTTGACAGTCCTCTTCTTCCCAAATTCAGTCAAGAATGATCGCCTTGTAATTGGTTGGTGAGTGGAAGACTAGCATCCAAGTGTGTGCGTGTCAATTGTGCATTTGGGCATATATTCTTAATTCAGGGGGTGGGCGGGGTTTTTTGTTTGCAATACGCAATATCATTGGTTGTTTGCCTATCTAATATGGAACGATAGTTAAGGAGTATAATCCATTCATTTCTATTCTCTGTGAGTGTCAATGTGAAATTTATCCAATGGTATATTAAAGTGAGATGCAACATGGTGACTTGGCAGCATTTCTATGTGGCTAGAAAAATAACCTGTCCACTAAAATTAGGCTAAACTGGCTTTTTTTGGTGGTCTGCTTTTCCTCTAACCACATAGAACCTTAATTTACACAAATTAACTTTCTAGCTAGCTTTGTCCCATACCAGAAATGGTTGTGACACTGGTAACTTGGGCGAAGATCCGGGTTCCGCAGGTTCCACAATTAATTTTTTTTTGTGCACGAGCAAAATGACTTGTGATATCTGCACGCAACAGATCAAGCCGCTGAACGTGTCGTTTTTTTTGTGTAAGTTAAACCCTTGTACTCCTACAGGGACTTGATCAAACTCATATGAAATCATCCCTGTAAGGAATACACTCGGCATCGTCCCCTAGCACCAATTGAAGTCCATGTTTAAAAACATGGCCAACCACTATTTTTCTGATAACATCTTAATTTCCCCCCCTGCGACTTGACAGACCTTTCATTTCATGATTAGCATTCTCTTCTGCAGCACAACAAGTCACCTATTTACCTATTTGCCCGTCCATTCTCAAAATTAACTCTTCTATTTTTCTAACCATTCGAATTTCATCTTGCTAATTCCACAGCTTTTATGTGATATTTTGGTCCTTTTTCAAGTCTGTTGCCTTTTAGTAGGGTTAACCTCCAGGCACGGGGGACAGCACAATTTCATGCGGATATTTATAAACAAATACGGCCAGAACTTGAGCACAAAGCGTTTACACATTACTCCACTTGATCTATCTACTCCATAGAAACGATACTGCCACTGTTTCTCCGTCTGCGTCAAGGTGGCTATAAGGGTGAGCTCTCTTGAAGCTCGTCGTAAGAGATTCCTTGGTGTGGTCTGGGAAAAAATTCTGTTGGTAGTTTCGTCATTTCCTTACCCTTCCCTGTAGGATAAAGATGTCAATTCAACGCAATTAAATGGAATTAGGCTCTAATGTTGGTTCACCTTCTGCACTGACTATGTTTTTTTTAAGACATGAGCACAGCACTATGCCAAAATTATTTGTTTAAATTGTCTTTTTTGTCCAGTTTTTCTTTTCTTCTTTGTCTTGCCACTTCACAGGAGCAAATTTTTAGTTCTTTTTTCCGACAACTTAAAAAACAAAACAAAATGGGACTCATTGTATAGGGTCCTAGCATCATAAAGTGTCTCCCATCTTTATGCCCAGGGTAAGTGCGACAAGTCTCTTTTTTTCTTGGCCTTAAACTCTCACCCGGTCAAGTGTACCTAACTGGGCCTAATAAAGTTGAAACCCCAAAGAGTTCTCTACTCAGTTTGGTTTTAGGTAGGAGTATACCCCAATAGTCTCAACCTATAGTAGTCCTGACCTATATCTGACCATTTTAAATGAAATGAGACTCATAGTATATATGGAGATTATTTTACCAAATTAACACATATTTGCCAGTTGGGATTTTTTCCTTCTTTCTTCAAAAATTTTTTCTGTTTTAACAGATTGTGGGGAAATGGTGGCTCCAAATTGGGGAAATTTGCCTAATTTCTAATGACATTTTGAAAAAAAAAGACCACCTTTATACACTAATTGCCATTAAAGTATCATCCCATGGATGCCTACAAGCTGAAAATGAGACCAATTGGTGACACACTGAATATGGTCACTGGTTTGAGAACCCTCCCTCGTATTTGAACACACCCGCTCTTTTCACATTATTTTGATACAGATTTTGTCAGGTGAAGTTCCGTACTTTCCTACTCTCCCCAATTCCAGAAATTAATACCAATTTTTTTGAATGAAATATATAAAATATGAGGACATGGTAGCAAGATACTACTTTTTATATAGTGAGTCCTATCTAGGAATCCGTAAAGAAATTGAGTGAAGTCCATACAGCCAAATAGTGTGAATTTTTATTTATTACCACTAAACCACAGGTTTCACATTATTGGAGGTTCAATGGACAGTTCCGTAGCATACTTATGGGGGTGTTTATTGTTTCTCTTCAATGTTAAATGTTTTCATGACTATTAATTTCCCCAAAAAGGTTCCATATGGCCCTTCCCCTATGAAGGCTGCAGCCGTTTGGATGGAATAAACCACAGGATAATGTTGCAGAATTCATAGGGTGAGGGACATATGGAACTCTTGCCATTCTTTACGTTTATTGTAACTTTAGTCTTAATTTTTTTATTTCATTAAAATGTTTTGGTTTACTTCTTCAAATAGTACGCTGGTCCATCATTGTGTCACTGGCAACTGTGAGACAACCGGGATTGAAGCAGACCTAATGTGATGGCTTTCTATCAGTTAACCTCCACATTGGTCAATAACCATTAGCCCAAAACGGCAAAGCAATTAACAAAACAGGGAAAATTAAACAGACATTGATTATAGTGATCATACTTAAAGGCAGACTTGAGGATCAGGGTCCTTTCTTCAGTACCCGATTGGTAGAAGTTTGCACATTTCATCCGAATAAATGTTGTGACAAATACCATAAAGTAACAAAAGTATGTTTTACCTCAGTTCCTCAATAATTTTCAAATGTTCTCTCACTGTAATAATGATACTATTGAAGGTTGACCAGGTGTTAAATATCTTGGTGTAATTTTTGGTGACACTCTCTGATTCGTGGTGTGATCATATCAATCAATGTCTGCTGTATTTCTAAACGATGTGGTGTTATAAAGAAGACTTAAATTTATATTCCAAAAGATACTCTTGTTATGCTTGCAAAGTCAATTGTCTCCACATTTTGACTATTGGCAAGCCCTGGTCTGGTCGAACTGTAACTAACGATCTATGCATACACTTCATTCTTCAAAAGGATTAGCTCGCCTTTATTGTTATCAGCTGACATTAGAACTCCTGTTAAAGACTTGATGTGTACAGCTGCAGTGGAACAAACCTTAGAGGGGTTTTCGATTGTATAACCCATATACTATGCTTCTTTTTAAATGCTTCAAAGTCCTTGCCCCAGGTTACCTTTCCTCTCAGTTCACTTAGGCACGCAGTTCCTTTTATAAAGGGTACCAGAAGTCAAACCCCAAACTCTGCTTTGTACGAATCACCTTGGAACCTAAATACAGGGAAACGTACGTTCCATATGAAGCAACCAATATGGAACAGTCTCCTTCTGATATCCGCTGTAACTATAAACAATTAGTCTAATCTCCGCTTAAGCATCTACTTGGTAAATCCCCATAGCATTTTGTACTACTGGAGATGTCTATAGTTCATTTTATACTCATTGCTTATTTAATTTTGTCTGTGTTTAAGTATTTTTTATCTTATGTTAAATGTCTTTAAAGTTTTCATTCGTACAATGTGTATATATGCAGGGCCCTCCTTGGAAATCATTGCTCTGTCACTGAAGGGGCTACCCCTGCCTAAGAAAGTTTAAAAATAAAATAAATAAAATAATAATAATAAACTTGATTTCCTCTAGATACAGTTAGACGTTCGTTCCATATATCCAAACAGCAAAAGCTCGTCAACCAAATCGGGAGGACTCTTACGATTTCAAAGAAGGTGTTTAATACTTCAAGTTTGAATGACATTAGGCGTAGAGCGGGGGGGGGAGGAGTTGAGCCGAATCTCGTTATTTAATTTGGACGAGAGTCGGATCGGGAGTTTTTCCACTTTCGTTTGGGGCTGAGGGGGGAAAACCGGTGGAGAACTCTTAACCCAGATGAGCTTCCTTATAAAGTGTAAGCTTATTACACGAGGATTGGAAGAGGCGGGGATGGTGCTTTTAAGCATCCCTTAAGTGTCCTCGTAAAAAGAGGAAATAACGAAAAAGGGGTGCAAATGTCAGGGGGGGAGAGGAGAAAAAATTGTGAAGAATGGGTAGCCGAATAATAGAGGTGAACGGATGGAAGGTGTCAGAGGGTTTCAAGGTTTGTTTTAATTTTGTATCGCGGGTAGACTTTGCTTTGGGGCAACCAAATCCGCCGATTTCTCTCAGAGGATTCAACCCAATCGCGATCGTTGGTAGTTTTTAGACAAGCTAAAGCATCAGTGTCCCTTTAATATTCATACATTTTGCTTTTGAGCTGAACAGGCACACATAAATTCTAAACTTGCCCAACGTAAAACTGAAAATAGCTAAGCCTCAATGAGAAAAGAGGAACATATTAAAATTTCTCAATGTGGGGCAGCAGGTTTTGCCAAGCTGGCCCGTTGGTACAGCAAGCATGGCTCGCTTTAAGCGTTTTCAATAACCTATCTTTCATCTCAAGTTCATTTGCCAACATGTTGTTCGTCACCGTGGCTTGAGATGCAGTTTCATCTACGCTTTTAGAATAAAAATGGACACCATAAAGGAGGCAGTATTTTCCCTGGATAACACATTATTGTGCTCACAACATGTTCTTTTTTTAATATCGGCCAATTTTCCCCATTTTTTCTCTTTAAAATATAGTCATAGATAAGGATACTTATTTTTTTATAAACACCACCAGGCACCATACATATATATTTAAGTGTACAAATAAATTGCATTCCTCTTAAAGCTCACCTTTTGAGAGATTTCAATACAGGAGTCCCCCTAAAATATGAATTCCTGATTTGGCAACTGGTGGTTAAGGCTCTCTAGCACAATAATCCCTGTCTGAAAGGATAAGCTGAGAACTGTTTTTTTTTTGTACAAAAAATGTGGCAATTTCTTTTCCCCCTATAGGAAGAAATACAAAAATTCAGCCTATTTTTCTATTAAATATAAAATGCCTATTGCCACGAGTCTAGACGGAGGGGTGAAAATACTTACCTAATGAGCAAATAATATAGTGCACTTTCTCTCTCCTAACGAGCCGGAATATCCTCCGAAAGTAATTTAATAGTAAATTTACCACCGTAATTAAATGCCATAACCGCCCACCCATCCCGCACCATCAGTACCAGCACATTGCCCACACTACCACCTAAACTCATCCTCTTTTTCTCTTCCTTCTCCCGAACCAAACTGATAACAAATCGATTGCATCAGGGGGAGGGGAGGGTCGGGAATTCACCTTAGTCAAGTATTTTCCCCCCTCCTTCTAGACATATTTTGCATATGCAATTTAAGGTCTATTGCGGAGGGGAACATAACTGACCTATGATGCAAATATACTTAGTGCACGCTGAGTAGCAACGACCCGAGAGGAGTAGCAAACAATGGTACTGAAAAGCGGTATGTCATACGCCCCTAGACATAAGCGGATCCACCAGAATAGTCCACTTAGGACTGATAAACACATAATCAAATCGTAATAGCTTATGTCCAAAACTACACTAACTACACATTCTATCTAACACACTTGCCCGACCAAGTCAGGAGTACAGAACGCAGTAGCAAATCTCTATAGAGCAGAGTCTCACATGTCCTGCAAGTATGTCGTGATGAACATGAGGTCGATTTTCAGGTACTAACTGATTTGACAATATCCTGGATAGGGAGCTTGTTTCATAGAAGGCCCATGAATGCAACCTTGGCGGGTTGAGTGAGCTGATGGTCTACCCTGATCAACAACGCTTAGCTCTCATAATCATTTCTACTCTCCAGCCTGAGATAGTTGATATATCTGCTGGATGGTATGGCTAGATAGGTGATAAAGGTTGCGCAGACTTGCGCGCGCCTAGACCTTTTACTAACGTGACCACTTGAGCGCCCTCCCAGAACAACTTAATCTTTAGGACCTTATGAGTCCTGGATAGATGGAAGAAACAATGGATATGCTTTAAAGGACTCCTCACATTTTGGCCAAAACTTGGGGAAAATACAAAGTAACGCCTCGCTTGCCTAAAACTGAAATTCTATTTCTAAGGCATGTAACTCAGAACGCTACGACCTGAAGTGATCGCTAAGAGAAATAGTCTTAAGGGTAGCGTCACGGAACCTGACTGCAAGGGTTAAAAGGGGGTGCTTGTTCAAGACTCCAGCAAGAAAGGCAAGTCCCATGTCAAGGCCAAATTTCCTCACAGGAGGCCTAGAACTACTCATACCTTCTTATCATAAGGCGGAGAGGCATTATTATTAATTAGCGTATAGACTTGTTCTTTGTTACTTTGAAACCTAGGCGAGATACTGTTTCCAATACAAAAGTCGTATGGGGGCGATTGCTGAACAGTGAGATTCCGAGCGGTGATTAGTCAAACGTCAAGTACAGTGAATGGTCTCCCGTGACGACCGAAGTGACCATTCTGGTGAAAACTATGGGAGCTGTTTACAGCCCGAATGGCAGGCAACGGAAGAACTACACTTGATTGTTTATCGTGAAACCTCAACCATTTGTGTGGGATGAAGAATTGGAACGGTAAAGTGTCCCCTTGAGGTCTATGGATGAGGCCCATCAGTAGGGGATGCAAAATTTCGGGTAGTCGCGCTCCAGGGTTTTACCCCCCAGAGGGAGAACTATTTTCGACGCGGTACCCGTTACTCAATTTTGGTATGTTTCTAAAAATAACTTTTGGAAATGAAGCGACACATGTTGACATACCGTATTAACTGATTATTACTATGACAACTTGGTTCAACTGACTCAACTTGACACAAAAAATTTCGGGAAAAACCCTCCATTAAATGGAAATCAAATGTATATTTTGCACGCCAAAACCAATACGAATTTTAATTTGGTGTTTAAAAATGTCTACATAACTAAATTATGTAGCGGAACAACCGCCGGGTGACTGTAACTAACCTGATGGGCTTCCCATTCATAAACTGCCGCCGAATCACGTTAGCCACACTAACAAGATCATCGCCGATAATTTCCCTAAAATACAGTTAACCAATCGGCAATGTAAATCCCAGGCTGAAAAACATTTCCGGGCGCAGATGCCCCATAAAATGGCGGTCGTAACCGAGAACTCGTCTCTGCGCACCTGTACAAACCCTATGGGGAAAATTTCTAACACACTGAAATGGCGCGGTGATTATTTTACGTCCGACTTACTAACAATTTCTTCCTTTCACCTTACGACAATGCAAACTCGTTGATTTTAGTAGCCAGCGTGTTCTCCTGTCTATCAGTACACGATTCAAATATTTGCCAAAACGAAAACCGTAATTCGTAGCTTTGTGTCAAAGCCGTCAAAGCCGATATTTTCACAGCTGCAGGTTAATACCGCATATACACTCGTCTAAATTGCAATTGGTTCCCGGTTAGGTGGAGCTGAATTCCGAAATTGTCTGCGCTATCATATCATGCTCATCATTATTATGTTGCCCAAAAATAAAACGTAAAGAATTCAAGATCTGCTGCTAAGACTTATTCCAAATGATATATTACTGATTGGTGACCGATAAATTAAACATAATCAGCAGGAAGATGTACGATTTATTGCCTGATCAAGTGAGTTGTCTCAAGCTTTTAATTTTGTGACGTAAGCACCGGACATGTTTTCAACGCTCGTGGCGTGAGATGTAAAAGCCATATTTTTTTTGTTTCAAATCCTAAAAACAATTAAAATCCCCAGTCTTAATGGTGAGACTACTCCTATTACTACTTATATGAGGGAATTTAGGATGGATGGCATGGATATGGAACTCTAAATATGGTGAATTCATGTATGAAGTATCACATGAATCTTGCAATGTGTCTTCATAGCAACATAGGGAACACGTCAGTAAGATTTACACGTGATGTTCGTGATTTCCCGAATTCGAGTATCGAGCTGGCACATCCAGTACCCGGAATTCGAAAGTAATTCAATTCGAAACTTCCGAGCGAGTTCCGGTATGAAAGCAACTATGTCCGGTGGGGCCATAAGTCCGGGGGCTCCCTAGACTATAACGGAATAAAGCGTGAAACTAATAGTTGCGTAAAGAGTCAACTGAATCGATTGGCCCTATTGTTCACCATTGTTCCCAAACACTGTTTGATCGGCGATTTGAGAACCGTGGCTTAAGGTTTCCATGCCGAAATCGTTTGGGTTCCTATATATTCATATCATATTTAAAACAGAAAAAAGAATTGATTATCTAAGAAGATGGCACGAAAACCCCGGCTCCAGGTGGTTTTTTTTTGGTTTTTTTGTTTTTTTCGATCGGGTACACACTCTTTTTCGTAGGCCTAACAGAGACAGAAAAGTGCCCTAGTTTTGTAGCCGAATCTGACCCGACACCCTAAGTGGTACTGACGACCCTTGCCGAACTATGGAGGGCCTAGTACAAGCAACGGCGGCTTTACCTACCCCCCCCCCTGTACGACAAAGGAGGACGAAGCTTGAGTTTTTTTGCCGACAGTCTACTTATTCCGAACTTTCTTAGCCACGCTTCTGAGACGAGGAAAATTCCTCAGTAAAACCGGACTCACTATTATAATCCATTTGGAATATTGAGATGAAAGATCGTCTACCAATTTCCCTTTGAGGCTCCGTATTCGTGGGTCAAAGCCATAGACTTTGCTTCAATTGTAAGCCTGCTAAATCAGCGCTACAAACACACGCTGTGGCGGATCTCTATCCCGAGCGATCTCTCTTTTTCATCCCATTCCGTCATGAGAGAGTTGTGTCCTGAGGTGTGGAAGGGAACTATAACGAGCACTCGGACTAGCACTGCAAGTATAATGGTAACGGAACAGTGTCCTAATCAAAAAGTCTAGTTTGAACAACCCACTCTCCAAGTGAGGCAATCCCTCTGTTTCCTGGTTAAATCTAGAATTTGAAAAATATCCGAAACAATTTCCGATCTAAGGAAGGAGGCCTGAAAAGTTTAAGGAAGGAGGCCTCTGGAACTCGAAGAAATATCGTGTAAAGAACTGATCACGCGAACGAGGGCGACTTTATTTAAAAATTCCTTCAAAATCATCTTGCTTCATCAAATCATCACATCAACAATGAAATCAAGAGATGAAAATTCCAGTACAATACAAATGGATTTCACATAGAAAGAAATCAGATTATAATTTATTGGACTTTGTTTCAAGAAATAAACTCGTTAGATGAGGTTGGGTTCGGTAATGATCGGATGTGTAATTAGACTGATATCTGGAACGAGACCTTCGTTCCCGTGTTACATGCTTTGCTCGGTCTCTGAAATGAGTCATTCTCTGGGTGTCTTCGGTATGTCCATCAGCCAGACCACCATTCCGACACAAGGTCCATTGTTATTGTTCTCATTCTCTTGTCAATCGTTTATTAACGTGTGCCTTCGGTCTAACCTCGTGTAACGACCGTCCCTCACAAGCCTTTTTCTTTGTCTTCGATTTTCTATCACAGACAATGTGTCCTATTCTAGAAAGATTTCGGCACCTCTTTGGGTGTCAGATCTGCTTTTATTCCTGCTACCGTTCCTCTACGGATCTTGCCGAGCATTATACTAAATACTAGGAATTTTCCTTGCTCGTGTTCTTTATGTATAGAGCTCACCATAATCAGGCGCAAAGCGCGGCTTCTTTAATCACTAACTACTGAACACACAACCCTATGCTCTGACCCCGAGTCCCCCCCGTCTGAATCTTTTAGATTTCCCCTCGCAGCGACCTTAGATGAATTACGCGGGGGCGATTTTGAATACTAAGCCTCGGAAAATCTGACAGGCCCGTATGGCCCGATAACTAAAACAACCGATACGCGAGCACAAAGGATAAATGGATCGGTCTAAATAGCAATAAATGGCCTGGGTGAATAAATAAGCACGCTGTAGAGGTAGTATTGATAAACCTGTAATAGAAATCACGAAAGAAATCTCTAGTAGTAGTATACGTTTGGACTAATAGTTATAGCTAAACAACAATGGCCGCCAATCGCGACATACAAGATAAAACTATTACTGATTTGGGCGGCTTTAAAGCCTAGAAATTAATAACTAAATGGGTCAAAGGACCATCCAAACGCTAGGTAGTAGTAAAGAATTAATTGAGATATACAATTGGCTAAACTAACATTTATAGCTACGGCATAGAAACCCGTCAAAGAGAAGAATAAATTTAAGCAATGACCTATTTGTTTGACTCCGAAGAAACGAGGATTAGTTAGTGTAATGTTGGGCAATGTGTGGTTCTGATGGTGGGGATGGGCGGAATGTCATACTTACGGTGGTAATTTGATATTAAATTACTTTCGGAGATATTCGGCATCTTTCGGAGAAAGTGCACTAAGTAATTTGCCATAATTAGGTAAGTATTTTCCCTCCGCAATAACATAATGCATTATACAAATCACCTTTTTTTCATTTAAGTTACTTCTGTAGCCAAATAAAAGGTAAGGAATCTATGGAGTGTCTAACTATATGAAATCACTAAATCTCACAATAGGATGACTTGAATCTCTCGTTGCACCATTATTTTCAAGAATGCTGATTAAGAACCCGATCCCTTTATTTTGTAATTTTTTGCAAAATGCAAGATATGTCATTATTCATCCTAAAATGTTTATAACTTCTTAAATCATTACTGTCTGTAAACAATCAAATATTCGTGTTGCACTAATTTCAAATTTAATGTAAAATAATAAAATTTTTTGTATTCTTATTATTTTGTTGTTTTAATATAACAAAAATAAGGATAAAAAACATGTTTTGCCAAGTACGGCAGGACGGAAACTTAAGTTGGATACAGGGTTTGATTCTATCATTAATAGTTCAAGTGCTTAATAATAACAAAATTGCACACTCAATGCAGATAAAGGACTTGCTGCATGTATTTACCCAGCCAACTTCCCAAGTTGGGGCCCTGTGGGTTAAAATACTGTTTTAGGTGGGCATGTCATGACGGCCCCACATGGGCAAAATTGTCTGTTCATTGGCCCAATGTGGGCCGGACCTACTTGGGTTTTGCCCACTGGGCCTCGATTGGCCCCATGTGGTTTGGCCAGTTGATGAGGTGGGTATACAGGGTACAATGTGTGTTCCCTCATAGGTTATCACTTTCGGGTTGTTATGGGCTCACCCGAGTTGTACCCATACAGTTCAAGGGTGGGGCCCATAGGGGGGAAGCTTCATGGGACCAAGATGGGCAAATTCAAAATTGATTTTAGTGCACCCTCTTTGCATGTGGAACATTAAGTGGCCAACAATTGGGGGAAAACACCACAAATGTATGTTTTGTTGTTCATCAGCTAAACATCTCTCAAAAGGCATAAATAGCTGAAGTGCAATGAAATAAGAATTGCTTACGTTTAATTAATGAAAGGTTTTATTTTAATATGATATGTATGTTCTATGGTGTTTTCAAAATGTTACAGTCGTTACACCATCCTTTCTCTAAAAAGGGTGTCTCAAAATGGTAAGTGATGAAAAGTAAATAGATAAAAAAAATAAAAAAAATAAAAAGAATTAATTTATTTAAAAAAATACTTAAAAATACACATAGGATCAAAATTTGCATTTTACAGAGAAAAAAGTACGTCATCTAGACACGCCCCATGTGGGTGAGCCCTGTGGAAGCCACCTGTAGCCCATGCCCACAATCAAACCCACATGGGGCCACGATAAAAAAAAACACCATTGAAAACTCATGTCTAGATCGCACACAGACCCTGGAATAACCCACCATGGACCCATTTGGGGTTGCCCACTTGAAACCCAAGCAAATATTACCCACTTTTATAGCCCACATGGATCCACCCTGGGTTGCCACTTGAAAGCCCTAGCCACATTAAGCCCACCGTGCCATGTTAAAAACCATGGGGCCCCAGAAGGGCATGTTGGCTGGGTAGCGATGTATACATGTGTACGGTAGAGAGGAACTCACAGGGTACATACATCCATACCCAATCCAATTTTAGTAATTAAATTTGTAGCGACCCAGTGCCTGACCCGCAGGCCAAAGGAGATGCACATGAAAGAAGTGCTTTTCTACCACACATTCCTTTTTCTTCTTTTTTTCTTTAGTCTTAAAGGGATCTGACTAAAATATAATTAACCTTGAGTAGTTTAAAATTACAGACCTACATCTCGTGTAACTTGAACTTGCAATGGAATTTATTGAATTTGAAGCCTTTACAGAAGCACCTTTAAAGTTTCAGTTAGTGTTATGTATTTCATGACACAAAATAGAGTGTAAGAATCCGTAAATAATTATAGGAGTATTTAGTCGTGGTTAGTCCATGTCTTAGATCAGATGATACACGAAACTGCTTAAGCAATAGGAAGAGATATTCTGAGATGTAAAATTTCCTAGAATTCATCTCAAATAGGTACCATTACACCAGAAACAATATCAGCCCCAAGTTTTAGTGTGAGAAAAGTAGAAAAAAAATGAGTGCCAATATTACGTCTTTTGTGATAATGTTCTTCAGGTCTTTTAGGCAAATAAAATAATTACCGAGGATCTAAAAATATTTCACCATATAGCTTTAAAATGTTAGCACTTTTTAAAGGATTTTGAGGTTTTTTATGTTGTTAGGGAAAAAGGAGGGAAAATGGCATGTGCAATTCAAAGGAACTATCTGAAGGAGCCAATAATCTCTTTTAGAACATGTCTCTTTCATGTCTCTTTTCAATATATGGTTGCGGTTGTTGATATGAGATCTCAAAGTGCAGTTTATTTATAGCATTTACTCATGCCCTGGATAAAACTTTGTATTGGGGCTTCATACCTGGGGGTAAGGAGAAAGGGCAAGGGAGACAGGGGGAGGGGTAAAACAATGTACCTCCCAAGAAAGATTGATTTGCTTGGTAGGAGTATGTTATCAGTGAGTTGGAACAAAAACACAGAGGGGGTTTTGAATCAACCCATAATGCATTGCAATGTGCCTATACTGTTAATGTACGAAAACACATACCATTACTTAGGGATGAAAAGTGTTCCAAAGTTTAATGTTAAGAATCACAGGACAATCAATGATATTCTAAAAAAAATACTTAAAAGTACTGCTGTTTATGGATTAAAAGGAGCATAAAAGTCAAGGTTTTATGTTGTAAGAACATGTTTTTGTGGGATCACATGACGATACTGAGGTGAAAATTTCCCAAAACTGATGCATTGTGGGATGACTCAAAACACCTTCTGGAACAAACCAAAATACAACAAGGAGACTACAGAGGAAAACAAAACTTCCAAGTAGTGACCACAGTAGCCGCAGTCACACTGTATTTGACTTTGATATGTATGAGAATGCATCAAATATAATAAAAGAAAAATACAATTGAAACAGAAACTGATCAATCAAAAAATGCCAATTAGTTTCCAAGAAAAGCTACTTGTGTGTATCCAATAATACTCACAAGGGAAAGGTGCATGCCCCCAGCAGCTAGGTAGCACAATGATGGATGTGTTGTCTTTATCAATGTATCAAACACAAGTTTGGAGATGGAAACTCATGGCCCATGTCCAGAAGGCTGACGGATTAGAATTGTAGGTCAAGACATGAGAGGAGGAAATTGAAGGAAAATATAGTTCGGATGCAGCATCACTGAGGTTTGGGGTGAGTAGAAATTTGTCTGTGGCCAAAGAACATTTGTTCAGGTCATAATAGTTTTTGTAACTTATCTACTAAACATGAATAAATTGATCCAATCAAGATCAAAAACTTGGTCCAATTAAGGTCTCTTCATCGTTGACGCTCGAAGGAATTTGTAGCCATCACCACATATTGTTTTTGTTCTTTTGTTATGCTACACAGTTTCAGCTGCTTCGAGTCTATAAACTAATACCACCTTCCTATTTACCCTCGTAGTTAGAGGGTGATGGTGAGTCAAAACAAGATCACATGCATGTAAGCAACCATGTGCCAATGCAAAAGTGGTCCAAAATTCATGCCAATAAAGGCTGAATTTGGTCATTTTAGTAATTATTTTTGTCAGTTAAATTATGTTAAAAGCGAAACCGGCTTCAAAAATAGAACTTTTGTGTATGACCTTGTTCATGCCCATGGGCTTTAAACAAGCACTCACACCAAAATCCCGCTCGCTCATTTTTTAATACAACATTTTCATCTCCAAAACGGATTACGCATTTCAGTAAGTAAAATTCTCACTAATCTGGATTGATACTTCAAAAAATTTTTGTCTAAACATTGAAGTTTGATCAGTGGGCACTAGTACGGCATAGGCCACCTAGGAAGAAGATTTATGGTACCCATAACAAATCCCATAAATACATCATGAAAAAGAAAGCATAGTCAAGGAGCTAAGCTTTAGATAGTGGAGATAAAAAATCTCATGTTTAGGAAAAATCTCCATGTTTTAGTCTGAATGCATGTATGACACTGCTGAAGCTGGGTAAGCTTTGATTTTGGCATATTGAGCAAAGAAAAATTTTGGGCAATTGTGGAATCAAATTGCCTTTACAAACCAAAGGTTAAAGTTGAACTATTACTGGCCACTTCTGCGCCACATATATTCACTTAGAAAAGTTAATTGGCATATTTATCATATGAGAGAGTACGGAGACATCCCAATTAAACAAGAGATGTGCCAAAAAGGATGATAAAATATTGTCTCTCCATTTAGGGAAATCATTTGTATAGAAAGATATTAAATTCCATGTGATTGTTTTGTTTTTTTTACCTACGGATCACGATTACCAAAGCTGATTACTTTTGAAAGTACAATCGCAGCGGTTGTGATTAAAAAGACTGCCCAATCGCAAATTCTTGCCATTAAATGTCGAGTTTCACAACATCGTGTTTTAATTTTGCTAAATTTTCTACAAATTTTAGGCACTCAATAAAAACTGTTATGTTAAAAAATGTTATGGTTGCTCCTCCCAAAATGATCAAATTTAAATTTTGAAAAATTCTCGGGAAAAGTTAAATTCACCTACGAATTTTTTTTTTTTTTGTTTGGATTTCAGAAAAAGTATTATTTTTGCAAAAATTCTCAAAATTGACACAGCAACATTTAAGAAAGTTGCGCCCCAGGATTTTCCAAAAATTGATATTTTGCATGGCTGTAAGCTTTTGCATGTAGTAGGCCATACCTTAAATAAATTGAGTCCAAAGATCAGCTTCTTTAGGGTAAACACACTTGTTTTGAACAATACTATGAGTTGGTTTATTCAGTACAATTATATCCACTTTGTAAAGGGCATTTGTGATCCACGCCTCGTCCCCCAACTACCTAAAAAAGTTGAGATTTTTATATCATCTGGAAACCGTTATGCCTTAGTCATCCCACTTGTGCCCAATCTACGTGCAATTCAGTCGCCTCGTATGAAATTCGCAATTTTGTATTTTCTGTCTGTAACGGACAGAAATACAGCACAGTAAGCCTATGGGACCGTGGGGAAACGAGCAATGCTCAGACACAAAAACCGCAAAGATCGGGATCAACTCAAATTTTGAAATAGTTTCTCAAGGATGATCAATGAAGAAAACAGAAGGTGCTGAAAACCATGAAAGCCCTAACTTTTTCTTGCATTCTAAACACTGTCAAATCAAGAAAAATACACATTAGAGTTGATTCCCTTTGTCAGCAACCCTATTCAATCTGGTCTGTGAACATTTTCTCATTATAATAATGTTAAATAGATGAGTTTAGCAATCAGTTATTAAAATTATTGCAGTAGGCCTCAATAACACTGAAAATCATTCAGATATATGCTAGCGCCACAGTTATTTTTTGTGTAGTAAAATAAATTTATGTTCTTCAAAGGTTCTACTATGTTTTGAGAGCAAATTGAAGGAATTTCACATTTTCAAAAATAAGCCTGTGTTGCTAAAACATAAAATGTATAAATGTGCCAATAGTGACACTTTGGACATATTAAAAACATATTACTTTCTGCATTATCACTTGTAATAAACATTCATCAACCTATTATTAAAATGCCAAATCCGGGGTTGCATGTTCACTTCATGTAGACAAAAATCTGACCAACTGACCTTCCTGATTTTCACTTTCACAGCAACAAAACATTTTTTACCTTAGATAAAATTTCTGAGAATTTGCAATTTTATTTCCTGTGTTTTGTAAATCAGTAATGTTTTAAAATTTGTCAAAAATTGTCTTCCTATTTTTTCAGACTTGCAGAATGTTAAATTATGGTAAAAAATAAAGTCTAGTAATTAATTGATTATGGTAACAAACAAATTAAAAGTTCTTTGTTTTTACGTTCCGGTGTACATTTTATAAATGTGTGTAAATACTTCAAAATTTACTGTAGATTTTAATAACAGTCATTGAAACCTGACAAAATGCCACAAATTCCTTAATGACAGTGATTTGCAATTTAAATGAAATGCGCATTAAATCAAAATGAACAAGCGCAAGTATTTACATAATGACTTGAAATTATGCAATCTAATTAAAAACATTTCATTTCCATTTTGATCCGGCATTTCTCACAATCACAGCTGGGTGGAACATCATAAATGTAGACCATGTTTGGAATAAAAGTGTAAGCTCTTGTACTGGCTCCATTTGTAAAAACCCAAATTATTACCATCGGCATGGAATTTAGAATAAAAAGCCCACATTTAGTCTTCAATACAATTATGCATTCTCGAGACAAGGATTGAATTTTTATAAAACATGTACAGTGTAAACGGGGCAATAAACAGCGCCACGCTGAGAGAGAGACATCCGCTCCTTCAAACATGGCTAATGTGAGACCAGAGGCCCTTGCATTTTGTACTGGCCAAAGTAATTTCACACCAATAAAGGAGGGGGAGAGAGAAAAGAGGCAATTGAAATAACATTAAATACAAGGTCATTATAATTGGTAAAACAATTTTCATGTAATATGGCAACGGGATAGTGAACACCAATATTGACTTTAAAATCTTTGACTTTATGATGGGCAATTATTGGACAGCGACAAGCTAAATTGCAAAATGGATGCCACGATACAGAAATCAACCTTAACCCATGCTTATTCATTTTTCTTCGACTCAGCCACTAGTTTGGGGTGTTTGAATCGAAAGTGCAACAACAGAGAAATTGTTGGTTTTACAGTCTGAAAAGTGTTTTTCAACCCTGCCAATTCTTTCCATTTCATGGTGGATTAGTTTTGTACAATGTTCTGGTGAGTAAAATGAAATTGCACAACAAGGGGAAAACTGGCCACCTGTAATTGATTAGGGGTGCTTATTTCTCGAGTACACTGGGCTGAGTACTAAAACTTGCTGTCTACCTCAGAGAGCTTGGGTGATAGTTCCCTCATGCACTGGTAAAATGTGATGATCTTTCAAGGCTTTCAAAATTTTTTAAAGTGTGTGGTGTCATCTAAGTCTCAGTTTATCCTCACACTGGTAAAGGAATTAACCAAAAAAACAGAAAGAGGCATCCATTTACTAGTTATGCAAGAAGGAGGAGGGAGGAATATTAAAGTGCATTAATTTTTTCCTCTCAAAAAATTAATTGTTCTTTATGGAATTATCCTTATGTTTGGGGCAAAGATCGCTTTTCCAACAAACTGGAATGTTGATAATATTTCAATAGTGCTTTTGTTTTGTTTGTTTTCATTTTATTATATTTAGTTTGTGTTAATTTTACACCATTAGTAATGTATTTACTTTCACATTTGATAAAATTTATCTATGATACCAAAAAGACCTTAAAGGGCCACTGGCACATTTTCACAAAATTTGAAATTTCTTCAATTGCTTTAGTCTTAGGCCATTGGAAGAATAGAGGATAATTTTCCACATAAAAATAACTCACAAAAAAAAGAAAGGGACATTAATAAGAGGCTAAAAACTTCAAGGTAATTTGTAGGGCAACTTTAAGTTTGCCGTAACTTAATCAACAAAAGGTTATTACATGAATATCGAGACTCGTACTCGGTGATAGGTCAAAGCAAACCGGTCATTTACAGTGTTGCATGCGTGGAAGCACAGTGCGGCATGGTTTCTCGAGTTAATGCCATTTACGGCTCTGCTTAATAAATACCGCCAGGCAACATTAATTATCAAATCGTTCTGTTTTACCCATACGGCGCTGATTTCATCCTTATCCTTTCAGGTGCGGGCTAATGGATATAAAAGTTTTACAAACCAGTGCAAAAATATCAATTTGAAAAATCGTGAGGGTGCTCCATTGTTCACATGTGCCGTTGTCTCTTATTTAACAAGTCAGGGGGCAGAAGACCAAATGTCAACTTTGAAGCTTATTTACTTGGTAAAAGATATTACTTAATCTGACATTCTTTCATGAAAGAAGTAATAAGCCGCAATTAACTTTTTTTTAAATTACATTAAATAAACTGCAGCGTCTACCTATATACTGCCTTAATATCTGTATCGGATTTTTGGAATGGGAAGCTTTATTCCCATCAAGCACATTGAAATGTCAGAAGGTTAAGCAGGACTGTCAGGCGGGTTCGACATGTAAACTTAGTAGTACAAAAATTCAATCCTTTGTAACCCCAAAAAAGGGAAAGGAAGGAAAGGAAAAAATTAGCACCATTTCACATCAGCAGGTCACCTGCACACACACTCTTCACTTCATGCATATTACATTTTGAGTGCGCACCGCATCCTGTAAAGGCAAGAAATGCGTATCAGCAAGAAATTATATAGCTGCCATGTGTTCCGAGATATTTTCTAAGGCACCTATCACTGAAAATGCGTGAAAATGGATGATTGGGACCACATAATTTTCCCCTTTTTAAATCAATGACAAATTTATTTTCTGGACACAATGAGATTGTGGAAAATCGCAATCCAACTGACCCCCATTTTTGGACAAAATTTCTCCAAAAGCTACAATTATATAAAATTGTTACTACCAATGTTGTAACTTTTTAGTCTCCAAAATGTACTGAAAAAGAGTTATATTGCATGGTAATTTGCGGTATATTACTTGTAATTTGACCAAAATTTTACTTTTTCTCACTGTTTTACCCCATTTTTCTCACTGTAAGACCCTATCTTTAAGATCTCTCACTGAAGGGACCCCAGTTTTGAGTCGCTGACCGATCTCCAAAAGGACCCCTTGGACAAAATTCTCCAAAATGCTTACAATTATCTAAAATCTGTTTTCGATCAATGTTGTAACCGTTTTAAAGTCTCCAAATAAAATGAAAAAAGAGTTATATTGCTGGTAATTGCGAGTAATACTCAAACATGGTAATTTGACAAAATGTTTATTTTCTCACTTTTTACCCAATTTTTCCACTGTAAGGACCCCTCTCTTTTTAAGATCTAGAACTGAATGACCCCTAGTTGAGTCGCTGGGCCAATCATCCTCATTTACTACCCTAATAGTGCAGTTGCTTTGGATAGTTCCTAGTGCAGACAAGTGTCATATGAGGATATTCACTGTTGTTATCAACTAGACAGCATTCCCTTGATGCAATAGGTCGGTTATCAAATTATCACAGAAAGCAGCTATAGCACGCTCCTGCAAATTTGTCTTCTAGCATAAGGCTTGTGCTACAAGTTGAAGTATTTAACCAGTTACACTTGACCACAGAATGGAGAAGACAATTAGGATGATTGAGTTGCCCACTAAAAAGTGATCCTCTTCAAGTTGATGTGACACAATTTCATGGTACAGTTTTATAGGGGACCGTAGATGATCTAAATGTAGAGTTGTAGTATTGGAAAATAATTTTTGATTAATAGGTACAATCTATTAGATGCTCTTGGGCTTAGACAAGGTGAGAAAGAAAGAAGAGCCGGTGATAATTTTCTTATGAACAAGTTGCATTTGGGGTCACTGAAACTAATTGAGGAAATTTGTGCGGAGTTGTGGTATCATATCCATTATCATATTTCCAATCATAATTTATGATTCTCTTTCAGATTTGGGAAATTTATGTTATCAACAAATGGGAGATGAGTGGGGGGGGGGGGATAGTAGAGGGCATTTGTGCTTATATGCAGTGATATGGCGCCACTGCTTTAAAGCATGTGAGAATTTGAACACACTTGGCAAATAGTAGACAATAGCATCTTGGCTGAATTGTTTTGGCCACCCCCTGGCGTTGCAATCCGAGCCAGCGATCCGCCTTGGAAAATTTCCTTTGTATGCAGCGATATTAAGTAGAAAATAAAACGTCACTTGAACGAGAATGAAATTGTAGATTGACTAGAAAACAGTTGACAAAATGATGCACTTGGGTCTTCTCCAACTCAAATTTGTTGATAGGAAAAACCGTGAGTTTTACTTCCAGACGCATGGTAGCTTTAACTCTCAGAATGTTATATTTCAAAATGGCTGCAGATCGCTTTTCATGGGGATGCCGCAGTGCTGCAGGTTTCAGAAAACGGCTGGAGTTTCTAACGCCCAGAGTGGAGACTGATGTCCCTGTTTCAATAGAGATGATGACGAATTGTATCATGTTGAGACATACACTGGCCCCCTTGGAAGTGTGGTGTTAGTAACTGAAAAAAATATCGGTCCTGGGTATTTTTCTTTGGATTTCACTTTAATTCATCAGAAACTTGACCAGGGACAGGCAAGGTGCTACTAGATAAAATCCTAATGGCATGTGATCGAATGAATGCCGCCTGACCTGTTAATCTCAAACATGCTCCTGCTTCCTATTATTGGGTTAATTGCTATGACCTAGATACTCCCTGAGGAAAATGATTTCTTAATTAATATTTCTGAAGCATCTAACCGAGAAGAAATGGGACCATGCATCGCCTCTGATCTATCAGCCTATATAATATAGCTGTATATGTTGGTTGGCAGGTGATGTCATGCTATAGTGATTTTTGGTTAGGACTAAGATTGTTGATGTTATTTTGTGGAAAACTAGTTATTGTTGAATCTGTAAAATTATAACATCAAAAAAATTTGGGCAGGAAAAACCTCAAATGCATTTTCTGGTAACACTAACAAAACGCCTGTTTGGCGTATTGTCGTTTTGCCAAAGTATCGCAAACAATACTTAAATAGGATCTGACGTAATAATATGAACATCATTCTCCTAATTGTCACTAACTTGATTTGACCAAACACTAGACAATAGGTGATTTGTCCGCTTGTGTCATGTATTTTTCTCTTTTTGTTTATTTATGGTGACCGAGTTTGCACATTATCTGAGGGTTTGCCTTGACCTTTCAAATTATATCATTGAGGTTTTTCCTGGCCTCATAGCGATCGTTCGTAATGTATGATTTGTGTGTCAACCATTAGCATATTTGTGATGGTAATCCTGTAAGATAAAATTCTTCCATCGACGGATTAAAAAAACATCTATTGTTAAAGGTTTAATATTGGAGGAGTTAGGAACTTTCATGTTGCAAATGAAAACTATCACTGAAAAACAATTGGGACATAAAATCTTTGGCCTGTTTCACAATCGTGGGACTAACTTTAGTCCTGGACTAATTAATGGTCGGTTGTCCGACATGGTAAGGGTTCAACGGTCAAATTACCACTGCGCCAAAAAATTCCACTTCCACGACTAAGGTCGTCTCTTTGAGACAACAAAATGTTCTCGAGTTTCTGTCTGTAATTGGACAGAAGATACAGCACAGTGGGCTATGGGGACAATCTGATAAAATATTAATAAAAAAGCAAGAAACACAAAGATCAGAATCGCTTGTGAATTTTGTGGGAAATAAACTTGTCTCAATGATATCTAGTGAACATTAAAGAAAAACTTAAAGACAGAAAAGGAACTGTGAGAAGTAGTTGAAATGCACCTTTAAGTATCATGATATTTGCAGAGTTGATTCTAATATAAAATCGTAGGTTAGGATACCAAGGTCGTATATTTCAAAATGTCTCGGATGGTGAGTGCTATCGAAATAGCGGAGGTGGTTTCAGTGATTATTAAGAAGTATATTCCCTGCGAGTATATCTGGGGAAGACAAGCACATGCATACAAACTGATGATGCACTGTACATTAGAACCCATTCATCAATCACGTATGTAATTGGTAGCACACGATACACCTATATGACAATTATTCTATTGAAGCAAAAAAATTTAAGTTTACAGGGCATAAGCAAGATTTAGGCTGGCAAAAGAATAACAAGAAAGTAGCCTGATTTGTGGAATTTTACAAGGAAACTGGAGTATTCGGTATTTTTTGCAATAGGGCAAATTTTTAAATTTGGCATATTTTGACCTTTGACCCTAAACGGGTCACAGAGCGGGGGTCATGGTGGACTCGTTTTCATAATTCATTCGATGCCAATCACAAGGCATAATTAGATTAGTCAATAAGCTTCTTTCAAATTGACCAAAAGAGGACCCATTTGACCTTTTGACCCATGTTGTGAGCACGGATAATAGAGGTTACTCCAGTGGGTGCTTGTGCCAAATATGAATTAACCTAATTTGGTTGATGAGTTTATAGGTTTATGCATATAATTAGCTCATTTGCATATCTTACAGATGACCCTGGGAGCCAATTATTGGTCCAATGATCGTCGCAACCCTATCCGCAACCTTTGGCCAGACATCACATCCAAGTCTTTCGTTTTGAGATATAGCCAGTTTTGCATATTAATTAGTATGGCCGCCATTTTGATGTTAATGAACTCCGATCGTTTATCTGTGTACATCCTTTATGAAGGATGGTCTAAGGATTCTTGTGAAGAAATTTGGAATCTATAGCTTGTTGTCGTAGGACAAGTTAGGCTTTTAAGATTTTACAAAATGGCGACTACTTCCGGTTTACATGCCCTTTGATCCCAATCTTAGTACACCCCATATGAAGTTGGGTCAGCGGTTCTTTTGACCAACTTTGTTGATATGGGGTTAACCGTTTAGTACTAGTAGTGATTTAAGGAGCATTGGAAAGAGAACACCCAAAGACTCCTATTTTTTGCACATCCCTGTTCACGGAAGCCCAAGTTTGGAAGCACTATCCTACAACTGCACCAATACATATGAGTGTCCCAGGATTCAAACTGGGGGCCAGTGGTCATGATAATATAAAAATTTGACAGCCGTCCCAAATCGGTTGTCCGATTATGTGTTCAAAGAATAAGTGACCTCCTGAAAGACCTTTGACCTCCTTACCTCTTATTCCACATAAGCCCTTGGCTCAAATTATGTTATAGATACAAAGTATGAACTTGGACCATCGCTGAACTAAACACTAAACAACATTTTAACCGAAAGTTGTATACCACATTTTACAAGACATGACCTAAACTAAAGTCCATCATACTTTCTGTAAATGTACTGAAAGTGTTCATCCACTTCTCGGTTGTGCTTCATTTTATCGTGATTATACTTAAAATTGGACATAATCACAATAAGTTAAGGCCACTCTTTACTTCTGGCAATATGTGAATGATTACCAATAATATGTTAAATCAAAATATTTATCTAAACTAAATCGTTTACAAATAAAACATTAATTTTACAAAACACTATATAACTTGACAATATCTTCTCCTACAACAGAGGAGAGAGATACTATATCATAAACAATGCACACACAAACAGGGAAGATTTTTCCACACAACACATGTAAACACACTGCACAAACAAAACAATACACAAAAGACCACAAAAAAAGAAGTCATTTGCCGGTCACAGACTTCCAAGTCAAGTTGATAAGTTCTTTATTCAGGGTCAAGTAGTATAGGCATGTGTAGATACCATTTTGTCTTTCTGTTTGATCACGGCTCTCAAATACCTTTCCACGCTACTTTCCAAATACTTTACGTATGACTAGTTAAAATGAAGACGGGTAATTCTTGGGTTGAATTGACATCATCAGTCATTCTTACAAATCACAACAAAGTTATGCACTGGACAACTTTTATGGTCAATTGGGTAATCAATAAGGCGTATCACTCAAGAACAAGTTATGAAAACTAACTACACAGTAAGAGGATAAACAATGGTCACGTGAGCAAATTTATTACAGCCTAAAAAAGGGCCGTGCCAAGCGAACACGAGTTTTTTGGGGGGATTGCTACATGCAGTGATGCATAACTGGTGGTCTCCATTTTCTGCCTTCTTTCTCCTTGTGGATGCTATTTGATATTTTACACGCTAGTCAATTCCCAAAAATACTTCTCAAGTCATATATGCCACAGAGGCAACAACTGAAAGCATTTCAGTTTTCTACTAATGTAATTATAACGGTACTCATTGGTCCGCTCGCAAAACCAAGTCAAAAATTTGAGAATTTCCGGTCATCTATCAGAGAAAGTGTAGATGTATCTCACTAGCCCCAGATGAAATTTAGGCTGCAAAAGCTTTCTTTTTGATGTTCGACTACGTTGTCTCCATATAGTCCAGTACTCCACCCATATGTCGGTTGATCAAATCTACACTATACCGATGGGCCAAATTTGTAAAATTAGTTTCTTATGTTCGGCTCTTGTCCATTCTTTCCTTGCGATTCTCTAGAGAGAATCCAATTTGAGGACAAAACATCATTGTGAGATATGTATGTTAATCTTAAAACTATTAATGGCTTTGTGAACGTTCCTATTCATAATTCATGCAGTTGTGCTCATACAAATTGTAATTGCAATTCAAATCAATTCTGATCAGTTTGGCTGTGAATGGTCACAGAAGTGAATTTAAATGTACCTGGCACGGGTATTAAATGTTATTACTATAACATAGGAACAACATTATTATATCATCAGGGATGATAATGATTTGGGTGCTTAAAAATTGTTCATTATGATTATTATGTACCTTGACTGGGAAATTTTGCCTTTGAAAAGGGATATAATCCAAGCATTATTCCTTGTTACTGCCATTCATTAGTTATTAGTAAATTTCAAGAGAATATAAGCAAAATCAGGATAAATTGCGAGGCTCAAAAATAACCATAATGGTAACTTAAGGTCTGGAATGTGCTTGGCGGGGTTGCCCCTCACTTTGCCTTGGGCCGAAAAAATTTTGCTATACGTTACCATGTATTGACCCCTCTTGGTGCCCACTTTAAAATGGGCAATATTGCTGGCCTGTCTTAATCTATTTGGAGCCTGAAACTTTTAAATAGATCTTGCTTTACAGTGTACATGTACACCACAGAATGATGTTCTTGGCGAAGAAAATTTCTTTCAATAGACTGACAAAATTGGTGGCCATATCCCGGGGGGGGGGGTGGGGGGGCCACTGCATTGGAAACGACGGTTAAGGGTCATGTGCATGCCTTAAGACACCCCCCCATTTGCATCTCTCCAGGGACCCCCAGTTGAAAGATAATTCAGTTTCTTAAGTCTCCTTTTCAGGAAAAAGAAAAATGTTGCCTCAGAAGCTGAATTTAGCCAAATTTAGCTCCCAAGCCTGCAAATGTGTAAAAATGCAGTTCCCAAGCCCCCTACTTTCGGAGACAACATCAGTTCACAAGCCAGAGTTTGGACATCAGGCTGCAAATCCCTACCTGAAAAAGTGAATGCCACCCCCCACCACCGCCACACCGGGGCCATATCCAGGCTTTGTTTATTATTCATAAGAAAGACAAACCATTTTGTCAAGTATGATGAATCTCACCTTTTCTTTTAACAAAATAGAATTTGTTGTGAGATGTGTATTGCTAGTAATCACCTGTTGTTTTAACACAAGTACATTCCCAATGAGATACCTTGGAATGATATGGTACAACATGTTGGCTAGATCCCTGGCCCCTTAAATCACATAAATTCTTGTTACTTTTATACATATATAAAGAGGAGGCTCTCCAAGATGAATGCATGTACATGTATGTTCACCTTTTCTTTTCCTATCATCTTGGACAAAAGACCCTCCAGACATTTCATATCAAATGGAAAATCATTCAGATCAATAACTTCAAACAAGGGAATTAGGTGTGAGTAATGCAGCATTGGCTGTTGGAGTTGTGATTAGTGGTGAGGCCAATATTTGGGCTAACCAAGAGGTTTATTGTGGGTGTCTTTCTCACCATGTCACTAGAGTTTTTTCAAAGAAGATTTTTTGTTACATGATTTTACCTGGAAGCCACTTCTAAGAAAACGCATTAGAGAGTTATGTATCAACCACATAACCCCAGGTCTAAGGTGTGGGTGTGGTTTGAGGTTTTAAAATGCACAAAAAATGTAACAATGTCTGGAATTTGCATTGCAATCCCAGATTCGGGAATGCTGAACACATAAGATAGAGCATTACTAAATATAGTCATCATGCTTTAACGAAAAATATGAAAAGAGATATCTGGTTTGTTTTAAAAAAATCTAACTTAGTCGAGTTTCTTTGTCTTTGAATCCGAAGGCTACTAATAGAAATTTTCTTAGTCAGAGGAGAGTAAAGGACTAAATAAGTTATTCTTCTTGCTATATGCAGCATGAATGATTTTTATTTATTTATTTATTTATTCATTTGGCAGACACAGCAATAAACAAAACAAGATCCGGTAATGAAAAAAAATATATAGAATAAAAATGAACCTTGAGCGGCCAGGGAGTCCTGAGAAGCACAAAAAGCACTATCACCAAAGGTGCAGCACTCCCTACTCAGAAGAGTGCAAGACAACTAGAAACATCATCAAACTAATTGCACACATTCAAATATTGCACAAAGTTACCAAAATTAAATAAACTATGCACACAAATAATTAGACCAAAGGTTTGTGTGATATAGTACAAATTTAAAATAGGCTAAAAATGTACATGAATGTGGTGGTGTATGTGAGTGTGTGTGTGGTATGTGTATATGGTTGTTTGTGTGTGTGTATGTGTGCATGTGTGGTGTATGTAGGAGATATTTGTTTGTCTGTGTTACATGTATGTGTCACAATGCCTGCGTGAAAGTAAATGTAAAGTGCATGCAAGTGAGGTAAATGCGTGTTATGGAGTATATTGATTAAAATTAAAACCTAGATTTCTTAAAATTCTCCCTTAGAAGAGTTTTAAAAGAACTATACTGAAAAGATGAGTGAGAATTCTAATAAGATGAGGGAGAGTTAACCAGATCACAGGGAAGCTAAGCTTGACAAAAAAATAGGCATTTTTGTAGCATCGGTTTTTGGAGATTAACATATTGTTTGAAAGGATAAGATCATCTGTGTGTCTTTTATTGACACTCCATCTGGAAAAATGAAAGACATATTTTTATAGACACAAACATGCAATGTTACTGATAAATAGTCCCTTCTAAACTTCGCTTTCTTAGAAAGATTAAGACTACACAATCTGTAATCCTAAGACTGTTCCCCCCTGTGTTGATCTAAAATCAGCTGAGTAGCCTATGCTGAATTTGCTCTACTTTCTCAATATGGCATTTACGGTACACATTCCACACAGGAGCACAGTAGTCCATAACTGGCATTATAAGGCTACTGTAGAGCTTCAGAAGATCAGCTGGATTATTTTTCCCGCAAACCACCCAATAAAAACCCAGTAATTATTGCACTTTTTGACAAATGCATACATTGACAATGCCAGGTCAAATCACTAGCAACGATCATGCCCTAAAAGGCGAAAAGAGTGTCAGTTGTACGAGTTTGGTAGTATTTAATAGTAAGAAGGATGAGGCTTTACTGTGCGCCGTGTAATGGACATAACTTGACACTTTAGGGGTTTAATTTAAGAGCATTATTGTCCGACCACCAATTAATTATCAAGATCGGATGGAAGCACGACCAGACATCAGTACTTACTTCTGACTCCTTGAAGATGAAAGTGTCGTCCGCATATGGTAGATAGACGAATGCATATGAAGATTGAGATCGTTAAACATGAAATGTGGAACAAGAGTGGCCCCCAGCACAGATCCTTGAGACCCATCTTTATTTTTTGGCCAGTTTTCTGAATAACATATTTTTTTCAACAGGAGCTTAGCTTTAGTGGATTTTGAGATTGCTTTATCACATGAAATGTCACTGCCAGCACAATGGACGTATGTTTTGATTCTTTTATACTATTTCTTACGAAGAGACTTTTATAGCTCTGCATAGAACTCAATTTGGATGCAAATGCGTATACATGTATACAAAAACTGTATACAACTCGGTCCAAAATATTCACACAGAAATGGCACTAAGCAAATATTATGTCTCAATGTGGTCTGTCAAGGCCTTGTTAAAAGCTCTTGCAATCAGTGGTGTAACCAGCTTTTTTCAGGGGGGACAAAGGGGGAATCATATATTCCAAGGGGGCAAAAGCCATTATTAAATTGTTAGTAGTATAGTTCTATGTTGTTTTCACTGAAAATGGCACATTTTTTTTTTTTGTGCAGAAAATTCATAATTTTTTTTTTTGGGGGGGGGGGGGGAGGCAGATTCCCACAAGGGGGAGCTGCCCACCCTCCCACAAGGGGGGGGGAAGCTTGCACCACCCCCCCCCTTGGGTATGCCACGTCTGTTAATGTATTGGATCAAGTCACATAATTATTATCAAGATACCAACTACATTTACATTAGAAAATCCTGAGTGCAATGGTATGAATATTTTCTTTGGTGCCAAAAAATCATAGTAAACAGTAATTTAATAAAGCATCCATTGGCATTACTTAAAAAACTATTATGCCACCCTGAAAATTATTTTTGATGAGAAAGTCCAATTTAGCAGATGGGCAAATTTCACTTGCAATGGGGCCAGGGTGAGTTATCGTAAAATGATTTAGCATTCTGAAATGATCAATCCCCCACCACCCCCCCCCCCACAACACACAGGATCCAAGGGGCCAAAATCCCTGGAAAAATAGGTGTGTTTTTTTTGTAATTTGAGCCTTATATCCATCTTCTTCCTCCCACCTTTTCTCTTTTTTAATTTTTATTTATTTAAATAGAAAATTTGCATGATTTGAATGGGCTCATGCCAAGACATGACCTCTCCTGTGCACTCTTGACAGTACCAATTCCCCCTATGCCTGTTCAGTGCATTTTTTAAACCTCGCTATTATACAAAGAAATGCAAACTAGAACTGCACGGTTCTCGGCTTTTGCACTCGGATAGCTTCAAGATATGAGGCTGGTGGCGCCCCCCCAGCCCTATCTTGGTCAATTTTACATTTGATCATATTCTTTACAATGACCCTCACAGGACTTCTGACTTGGCTTTGACCTTTGAACTTTCAGCGAACAGAGGAGGGATCCCATGGTGCACCTATGACCACAAGTTGGTTCCCCGATTGCACTTCACAGTTTTCATTGAGCGCTCTCTTTTTACAAAACAACTAACTTTTAGTGACATACTAAATACTACACACAATCCATACACCCCACACATAACCACGTTGTGGCACCAAAAGCCATGATGGAGTGGTCCTGCGAGCTATGCTGGGTTGGGCCCACAATAAAGGCGAGTTCCTTACACTTTTGTGCTGGACTCTGCCCCCACAGAATGGACGTAGGACTGATAAAATTCTGTTGGCCAAACTAACTGTATCGCCCAAATTAAATTTATATGAATTTTGTGTAATATGTGCTTAAAACCAATGGGGAAATGTTAAGCGGAATGTCACAATGCCATTAATTAGCGGATACGTTTTGGAGCGTGCAACAGGGAGCGGCTAGATTGAAAACCTCCAATGGAATTCTGTGATTTG